>JBCEWC010007367.1:0-21531 GCA_038996855.1 Solanum aculeatissimum | reverse complement strand
CAAGGATGAAAGAGGATCCTTGAATCAAGTCCCACATACCTTAATTTCACCAAAGAATTGCAAGGTCAAACTTGGTCGAAGTTGTCTTCCCCAAATTCTTCAATCTTTCTTCAATGGAGGCCAAGAGGATTTTAGAATTTCCAAAGTGAATGTAGGGGACTTAGAATGGTTGAATGAGGGTTTGGGGACTGATTAGGAGACCTTAGGATACCTAAAAGGGGCTTAGGGAAATATTAAATAACAAAATTACCATTAATGAAACAGACTTTTCAATTCTAAGCAGGGTCAAACGGAGGTTCTACAGTGCCCATCATATGGCTCACTGGCCATTCAAACTGCCCATCAAAAATGCCTTAGCCAAAATTTCAACGCGAACTCTCGGAGGACTTTCTGGACCACTTGACGGGAGGTTTCACGGACCGTGTTGCGTCATACGAATCGTGTACTGGTCCATGGAGCCACACGTGGCCCAGGAATCAACTCCCATACCAAGCCAAGTCACTGGAACACTTGACGAAACACTTGACGGCTCGTCAAATAGCTCACGGACCGTTTGGTGGTCCATGGCCTATGACTTGTCTCATGGGGTGGTTCCTGGCCACCCCTAGCTCACTGGACCCTCAAACAGAGACCCACACAGACCGTGCCAAAGCTCACGGTCCGTTTCCCTTGCCTTGGCCACTTTTCAGGGCCTATCTCCAATGGCTTCCGAATTCCAGGCAGTCCCATTGTTTAGGCCATAACTTCCTCATCCAAAATTTGAATCGAGTGAAACCAGTTGCTTTGCGAAGATAACACAAAGAGATTCAATTTGATATATAGCATCCCACACGGTTAAACCTGCATAAAATATTATGTCCATTCAAAGTCCACTGCCCAAACGACCTCTCTAGGCCACCAAATGACCCGCTTTGCGTTCGGCCACTTAAACTCAACCCGTGGCTACCAAAACTCAACCATGAATAGTAGTACATCATACAAGACCAACCATAAGAAGTTTTCAAAAACATTTGGGTTGTTACAAGAGCCTACCAAAAATATGAAGTGAATAGAGACCCTTTGTTGGGCACTATAAACACCGGCACCCTGTGCAATCTAACAATATCCCGAATATACAACCTAGCCAACTTCTACGAACTGTAGCGAGTTTTCATCGATAGGAAGTGGACAAACTTGGTTAATCGATCTAGAATCACCCAATTGAATCAAACTTACCCAAAGCCATGGGAAAACCGATAATAAAATCCATGGAAATATACTACCACCTGCACTCGAGAATGGGCATCCTCTGCATCGAACATCTAGGCCTTTGGTGCTTATATTTGACTTGTTGACAATTCAAGGACTTCGCCACAAACTCAGCAATGTCTCTCCTCATCCCATACCAATATGATGTTATTTCAAATCATGAGGCATATTTGCCACACTGGGATGGATAGAATATCTAGCACAATGTGCCTACTCTAATATCAATATCACCTAATATCTGACCTTAGGCACACAAACCCGACCATTAATCCTTAAAACACCCTCTAAATCAATAGTAGCTGCTTTATTTCATCCTCAACACCTTATTCTGAATCAATCACAATCTAGCATCATCAAACTAGTGAGCACACACCTAATCAAGCAATGAAGATTGAGCCTCCACAAAGTCTTAAATACTCTAAGGAGGAGAAATATCTAACCAAATAAGCTATCGAGCAACTGACTAAACCTCAAAATCTAAGGGCCTCTCCTTTGCCCTCAAGAATGCTAAACTCTTCATACTAGAGGCCTTCCGTCTCAAACCATCTGCCACCACATTCGCCTTGCTTGGGTGATATAGAATCAAGATATCATAGTCTTTCATTAACTCCAACCACCTGCACTGTCCCATGTTGAAATTAGGCTTTCATCAACTCTAACCACATGTGCTGTATCATGTTAAAATTAGGTTGAGAAAAGATATATTTAAGACACCGGTGATGGTTAAAGATCTCACAATAAACTTCATAGAGATAATTTCACCACAACATCAATACAAACACCACTACAACCAACTCTAAATCATGGGTAGGGTAACTCCTCTCATGCACCTTCAACTGCCTAATAGCATATGCTATCACTCTATTTTGGATTAATACTCCACCCAAACCCACTCTACAAGAATCACAGTACACCACAAAAGACACTACCTCCTTGGGCAAAGAAAGAATAGGTGTTGAAGTTAATGAATCTTTGAGCTTTTGAAAGCTCATCTCACACTCCTCTGACCACTAAAAAGCCACATCCTTAGTGAGTCTAGTCAACAGGACTGAAATATAAGAGAATCTCTCCACAAAGCGTTGATAATACCCTATTAGACTAATAAAACTCTAAATCTTTCCCAAAGATATTGGTCTAGCCCACTCATGAACTATCGTTACCTTGGCTGGATCTACCATAATGCCATATTTCGTTACCACATGCCCAAGGAAAGCTACCAACTCAAGCCAGAACTCACACTTTGAAAAATTTGCATATAACTCCTTTTCTCTTTGCCTCTAAAGTACAATTCTCAAGTGTTGCAGATGGTTTGACTCATTCTTGGAGTAAACCAAGATGTCATCAGTAAACACAATCACAAATATATCCAAATAAGGCTTGAACACCTGGTTCATTAATTCCATAAAAATAGCTAGAGCATTAGTCAACCTAAATGACATAACCGCAAACACATAATGGCCATAACGGGTCCCAAAGGTTGTCTTTGGGATGTTAGATTCCTGTACTCTCAACTGATGATACCCAAATCTCAAATCTATCTTGGAAAACACCAAAACACTTGCAACTGGTAGAATAAATCATCAATACGAGGCAATGATACTTATTCTTGATAGTCAATGATATCTGCCAAGCTACACCTCCTTTTTGAAGGTTAAAGTGGTTGTTGTCAAGATATATAACCTAACCAAGATTAGGGTCAAACCTACAGGGAATATGGTAGACTTCCAATTAATTATAAGCAAATCGAATTGATTAACCTACTAATCTCTTAAAGGGGGAGGGGGGGTTATAATTGCAAGAAACGTTAACCTAGAATAGTGCAAGTGTTGTGAGATTAGTAAAAGAGTTAACTAGGGTGATGTGTTCCACATGATTCCCTAACTCAATATTACTAGATACTTGTAATCTTTTTTGGTGTATAGATGCAGAATGATAAGTTAAGTTTACCAAATCCTTTGATCCAGGTGAGAGGTAAATTTCACTATGGATTTAATTCATCTTCGTAGTTTGACATTACTAACCCTTACCTATTGTCCAGTACAACCTCACCTTGATCTAATTTGATTGATTAGATGAGAAAACATCAATCGAATCATGTTAATTACTCTCTTTTCCTATTCATTGCCTCCTTGATCCGGCAAGTAACACTAGGCGAGTTCTAATGTTCACCACCATTAAAAAGCATGCAAAATAAGAGAAGTAATTAATGCATTCATACACATATTTCAAGAACTATGAATTGTCCAATTTTACATTGTTAGTTTTTTATGGTTCCCACAACCCTAGTTGTGGATTTAGCTACTCATGATTAGTATATATGCAAGAATCATGATATATAATAACATAATTGAGCACTTACATGAATGAATTTATGAACAAAGCATCCATTTCTTCAATAGAAATCACAAGTACAAATTAAGAACACTAAATATTATTTTCCATGTGATTTTGTGATATTCTCTCTGTAAAAACTATCCAACTCTCTAATCTCTCTAACCACCCTTTCAAAAATAACCTAAAAACCTATTTATAATGTCTAAACTACAAAGCCAATCAAAATAGAAAAATTAGGTCAGCAAGATCTACGGGTCGTATAATGTTCCACGACTCGTAATCTGAGTTTAGTGCTCCTCTTATTTAAAATGGAATAGTCTTCTATGAGACCCATCTATGGGTTGTATAGGATTCCATGGCCCGTGGAGGATTTTGTCTAATGAACTTTCAACACTTCTCCATTTTTTTATCCTTAGGGTATGACCTCAACTCTACGACTCATAGAATACGTTACAGCTTATCTGCATATTCATAGAGTTTTATTTAGAAAATCTCCTCTTTATTGGAATTTTCTATGATATAACTTCTACGGTCCATGAAATCATCCACAACTCGTAAAGGGTTTTGTGGATCATCAAAATTTGTAATTCAGCACACTTGGCCCAAAAATCGTGTCAACCTTGTAATCCTGTAAAAAAATATAAAAACACATCAAATCTACTAACATCACTTTGAGCACACACAAAATTCCAAGTTTTAAGCATTAAAAGTATTATATTTTGATAGCACATCAGTCACTTTGTTCAACTGGCGATAATCAATACACATCCACATAGTGCCATCCTTTTTCTTCATGAACAAAATAGGAGCATCCCAAGGGGATATATTTAGATGCATGAATCCCTTCTCCAACAAATCCTTTAACTGGTCTTTTAGATCCTCCAACTCAACTGGAGCCATCTGGTAGGAGGGGGACAAAAATAGGTTTAGTGTCTAGCTCCACAATAATAGAAAAATCAATATCACGATCTAGAGGAACACCTAGACAATCTATCGAAAACACATCCTTAAATTACCTTACAGCTCTGGTGGTCTCCAACGATGGTGTCTCCGGAGAATAGGTAAAAAAATGAGCCAAATATGATAAAAATCTCTTATCCATCAATCTACAAGAATGCATATAAGAAATCACCCCCTTCGGATAAGAACTAGACGCGTTAGTCCACACTAACTAACGCAAATCAGGTCAAGATAAAGTCATTATCTTTGTATGGCAATCAAAAATGGCATGATGGGGTGACAATCATTCCATACATAATATCACATCAAAGTCAACAATATCAAGAAATATCAAATCTACACTAGTATCTCTCCAAAAGAAAGTGAAAATACAAGTTTGATACATACGATTCTCTACTAAGGACTCACCTACCGGGTGGAAACACATATAGGCTCGAAAAGGGGCTCACACATAATATCAAGATATATGGAAAAATAAGTTGATACATATGAATAAATAGATATTGGATCAAATAAAATTAAAGTAGAATGGTGGTGCACCGGAACCATACCTATAATGACGGTATCGGAGGCCTCTGCCTTGGCTTGGCCTAAAACTGCATAGCATACTTTGCATCCCCGACTAGATTGGGGGCCTCCATGGGCTCCACCTCTGATAGTGCCTCTACCCCCTCCAGTATGTCTACGAACCTTGGCCCTACCATGAGCCCTACCTTAACCACGGGCAGGGACCATATCAGTTGGCTTAGGCTCGCCTACCTACCATTGAGCTCTACCCATCGGTATCTACACAGAAAAAGTAAATTAAATACATTTAAAACAATTGATATGAAGTAAAATATGAATAGATAATAAACTAAAATATTTTCCTACCATGTGTCTTATAGCCTCCCAAAGATGGGTATGGACGTCTACATATCGATTCGCGAGACTCTACTAGACACTATGATCTTGTCTCACGAGCCCAATGAACTTAGATCTCTAATACTAAATTTGTCACGATCCAAAATTAGTTCATAACTAAAGTAAAGAAGTAGAAAAAAACCAAACAACCATAACACATAATTTAAAATCCCAAAACCTGGAGTCATGAGTGTAAGAGCTTATATATAACATATAAGAGTAGATACAAACTATCTAAAGAAATGAAATACAAGTCTGATATGAAAGCTACAATAAGTCTAAATAGTACATCGACGACTTAAAGTCTGACCCTCACCGCTATGATTTGGGAAGGATGAGAAACTCTGCTCAAATGAATAAACTACCATGGGAGAGTCTCTGTGCTCGATCATTAAGGAGAAAATAATATAGAGGTGAGTACATCGAAATATACCTAGTAGGTTCAGCCAACTGGATAGGAAAAATTGAAAAATCATGTAATAACTAAGAACCCTTACACCCGTAAAGAAGAGGTTAGTACATAACACATACATATATATATATATATATAAGAAGAGATAAAGATAAAAAAAAATAATCAATGATACAGTGTAAATGGGATGTATAAAGCAATGCATGGGGTAGAAACATGAATATCACACAATCGGTGTACACATCTATCGAGCTAGAGCTACCAAGTAGAACCCAAGGGGCCTCGCAGACCATGTACTAAAATTTCTCCACCTTGCCACCTACTCGTGGTCAAGGGGTGTCACAATATCTCAATCCTTGCAACCTTTGTGTGGTCAAGAGGTGGTACAGATGAAATATGAAGTGAATCCATGCCAATGTTACAAATCAATGAATATGATAATGATATAATAAGCTAATTGGTAAATAAATACCAAAGAGTCAGAAAGGTAATGACAAATGTCACAATTGGTACCACATGCGATCAATATATCTCAAATCACCACACTGTCACCAATAACCAAGCAGACCAATGATACCAAACTTCGCAAGTCCGCAAAATATGCACATGAGTCCTATAAAGTATCTCAAATACCATAATTACCACAAAGTTTTCCAAATGATATCAAAAGTCTCATACTATCACAACAACATCCAAAAGAATATTAAATCTTAGCATACATATCAATTTACTAAATAATTCACAAATATTTACTCTAGTTCAAACATAACCGATTTCACATTTCTGCCAAAATACTATCATATCAATCCGATTACTTATGAAACTATCAAAATCTTACAATTATCACATAAATATATCCAATAACTCAAATCAAGTCACAAAAAGGTTATCCAAACACACCTTGATGCTGAAACCACACTTAAAACAAGATTTTGGACAATCAATGCCTAAAACATAAGCTTGAATCAATCAACCACTATCAATAGCAGATAATATATGTTAAGAGATGAATTTTGATACTATTATGTGACACCCTATAAATTTATTCTTACATGTACCTATGTTTCAAGTCTTATTCCTATATGTTGTAAGTGAATTAAGGTTATAAAAGACATATAGTACTTAGTCGAGTTTGAAACTTTCCTATAAATTGAGTTTCTAGTACTATAGTATACAAGGGTCAACTTTAAATGACTATAACTCTTAGAACATAAAGAATTAGATTTTCTATACTGACTAAATGAAAGGTCTTTGAATTATCTTTCTAATGTAACTGATTTCACCTCATTTGGAGTTCAGAGTCATATTATGGTTGTTTTACTGAGGACTGCCAAAGTAGAGTTGAACTACGAAACCTACATATGGGTCGTGGTTCGAGTTACGACCCGTGTTAACTCGTGAAAAAATATTTAAAGATCTATTTTATATCCCTAGACTTGATAGACCCATCTATAAGTCATAGATGCATTTATGGGTCGTAGATTGGGCTCGTGAAATCGATCCAGAAACCTTGAAATTTGCCTAAACGTTTACAGAATGGTTCCTACGAGCCATGGATTTTTATGGGCCATAAGTCATCTCGTGAACGACTTTGAAAATTTTTTAAGCAGAGTTATTTTTTTCCTTTTTCACCCTTTCAAAGCTTTATCTTGATGTTTTTACACATAAATAAATTCATAAACATATCAATTCAACATTTTTATGCTAAATCACCTTCTCCAACTAAGAGCAAGGTTTGAATAGAGAAAAAGACTAGGGTTTGAAGTAAAAACTTAATAATTCTTCCAAGTTGTTCCAAAACTCAAATTTCCAGGGATGTAAGACTAACTAGAATATGGATTATTTTCTTTCATGTACCCCATAACTCGAATTGATGGAGTTGTGAATGAATTGAGTCTTTCATGACTGTTTCTTGAAGGTTTTTCTTAAATTCTAATGTATTCCTATATATTATTGCATGAATTATAGTTTTTATGAATTAAGTACTTAAAATAGATGGTTTTCTTTTCTACATGAACTCTAGAATGAATTCTTGTTATTTTTATTTATTGTATTTAAATGGGTATGCATGAATATAATTAGAGTCTAAAGAGTCTATAGAGTACCTAAATGTTGTAACTCCACTTTTATTTTTGGTATAGTATGAGTTAGATTGATGGATGATAGAGTGTCTTTATGAGTCAATGAGCTAAATTTTAAAATAATGTTTCTAACCACATAGTTGATAGTTGATGTGATGAATTGAGTTTATAAATGTCCAATGAGACTAGTTGAATGAGTTAACCATAGGGTTGATACTTTATGAGTGTGATGAGTCTTGGGAGGAGTATTGAGCACCGAATTGAGTAAGAGTAAGTCCAACTCAAATTCAATAAATTTGTGGCCAGCGTAGGAGAGGATTAAACCATAAAATCAAATATTTTCCTATTGTCCCAAAAAGAGGACTTGATATTATTGATTGTGGATCCACTGATGGGATGTCCTTTACCTTGTAAAGGTATTAGATAGATGTAGAAATGACATCGCTTTATTGTATCGTCACCAACTCATAGGTGATGGTTGTCGATTAGAGAAACTCCCAACTAGGCTTTGACAGTACTCTGATTGGATTGGAATGGATGGTATATGAGGGGTGATTGTGGAAACTGCATTCTTACTTTAGACTTTTGACTTGATGATTGAGTTTCCTACTTCTTGAGTTGAGCTATTTTGAGTTGATGTTATTTTACCTTTACATGTTTCATTCTTCCATTTTACATACTTGTACATTCCACATACTAACGTCCATTTTGCCTACATCTTTTCATGATGTAGAGGTAGGTACTAACGGTCATCAAATAGGTGCCTCATTGAGGACCCATTATATTCAACTGATTGGTGAGTCCTCACCTACTTGTGGAGGTTATCATATTTTCTCTTCTAGCTTTGAGTTTGTTTTTTCATTTTATTTTGAGGTAGTCATGGACATGTCATTGGCACCAGTTAGTCAGATGTTTAGAGGCTTCATAGACTAGACCATTGAGTTGTGATTGGATTATGTCTTTGGCCAGTTTCTTTCATAGTAGTCTTACTCAGTTGATGGATAGATTGTTTGGCCTTTGTCTTTTATTATCATTTGTCATTTCTTTTGTTTAAATATTCTTATTCATTGATCTTCCGTTATTAGAATATGAGTGAACAAATGTGATAAGGACGAGTAGTTTGTTTGGGAGCTAGCAATAGTCTCTGAGTGCCAGCCATGCAAAGGGTATCCTCCCAGGGTGTTACAAACATTATAGCAGAGCATAGAGTTCAAGTGTCCTAGGGAGTCTATGAAGCCTTATCTAGTAGAGTCTGATTTATGGGTGTGTTGTGCACCATATTTTATAAGCCAGAGGCTATAGGACAATAGGAATTGTTACGCTTCTATTGTATTCTAGTTCGTACGATATATTTAACTCTATTAGAGTGTCTATCTAATTCATGTGTTATGCATTTACATATTATTTCTTTTAAGTGTACCACCACCCAAAGAGAAGCCTAAGCCTCTAATGTTAAGAATCTCCTACTAGAGATGCCTACTCAGATGAAGACGAGGGGTCGAGTTTGACTAGCTAGAGCCACTGGTGTTCATACTACTCCACCTACACCTACTACAGAAGCTGATTGCAGAGGAATTATCTCTATGCTTACCCAATTGGTAGCCGCTCAAAGTGGGAATTAGAGTTCACAGGTACCTAATTCTAGCTTCCAAGAGCCAACTGCTACAACTAGACTTAGAGATTTTCTGAGGATGAACCCATCTTCATAGGGTCTAGGGTTGAGGAAGACCCCAGAACTTTATTGATAATATATGAAAAGTGTTGAAAGCTATAGATGTGACTGAGATTAAGGGAGTTGAACTTGCTTCCTATCAACTTAAGGATGTGACAAATGTTTTGTACAATCAATATGAAGAGAGCAAAGGTGAGGATGTTGAACCTGCCATTTGGGATGACTTTGAGAGTGTCTTTCTTGATCACTTCTTTCCACAAGAGTTGAGGGAAGCAAAGGTTGAGGAGTTTGTTAACTAGAAGCATGAGGGGATGATTATCAAATAATATAACCTCAAGTTCATACAACTATCAAGGTATGCTCCAGAGATGGTCCCTGACATGAGATCTAGAATGAGAAAACTCATATCTAGCTTGGGCAAGCATAAGAAAAAGAAGTGTAAAGCTACATTGTTGATTCTGGGAATGGACATCTCTAGAGTTATGGTTTATGCGCAACAACTTGAGGAGGATAAGAAGAGGGACAGGGAGGAGTATTTGATCAAAAAGGCTAAATTAGTAGGGCATAAGCATAGCCAACATAAGGAAAGTAAGGGGGACAAGTCCTATTTTCAGAAGAGGTCTTCAAATTATGCACTATCCTCAACAAGTGCACCAGCTCCGAGTAACAAATATGATAAAAAATCTCAGGGTTCTCAATCCATAGCTAGTTTGACTCAAGGTTCGAGGGGGAAACCATCATGTGGGAAGTGCAGAAGACTCTATCTAGGTGAGTGTCGTGAGGGCACAAATGATTGTTATAAGTGTGAATAGGCTAGTCACTTCCAGAATGAGTGTCCAATAAGAAGGTAGGGTGAGGGAGGTAATAAAGATCAGTCTTCGGTAACACTACTGATGAGTGGTAATCAGAGAGGTTCCACTACTAATATAGGTGGGGGTATAAACCGTTTATATGTTACAAGCAATTGGTAAGATCAGGAAGTTGCACTAGATATTTTTACAAGTATGTTTTGGGCCTTTTCCTATGATGTGTATGCCTTGCTTGACCCAGGTGCCACTTCATCATTTGGAACTCCATATGTGGATAGTAAGTTTGAGATCCTTCATGAATGATTTTTTTAGCCTTTTAGTGTTTCTTACACCTGTTGGTGAGTCCATTCTAGCTGAAATGGTATATAGAGATTGCACGATGTCTATCTATCATAGAGATACTTTTGTAGACTTAGTTGAGTTAGAGATTATAGACTTTGATGTGATTCTTGGTATGGATTAGTTTTACGCCTATTATGCCTCTATAAATTTTAGAACCCGGATGGTCAAATTTTCATTTTTGAATAAGCCTGTTATAAAGTGGATGGGTAATTTTGTTATGCCCAAGAGTAAGTTTATTTCCTCCCTTGGGGCCAAAAAACTAATCTCTAAAGGATGTATCTATCACCTCATGCGATTTAAGGCTGATAATATAGGGTTTTCACCTTTTGAGTCAGTTTCAACTGTCAATGAGTTTCCTGATGTCTTCCTTAATGATTTTCCTAGAGTCCCTCCTGATAAGGAGATTGACTTTGGGATTGATGTTCTCTATAATACTCAGTTCATCTCTACTCTGCCATATAGAATGACTCTCGCTGAGTTGAAAGAGCTAAAAGAGCAATTGAAAGATCTTTTGGATAAGGGATTTATTAGGTCGAGTATCTCCTAGTAGGACGATCCTGTCCTATTTGTTCGAAAGATAGATGGTTCCCTTAGAATCTGTATAGATTATTGCTAGTTGAATAAGGTGACCATTAAGAACAAATATTCCCTTTTGAGAATCGATGACTTGTTTGGCCAATTTCACAATGCCACTAGTTTGTCCAAGATAGATCTCGAATTAGGCTATCATTAATTGAAACTGAGAGAATGTGATATCCCAAAAATGACATTTCAAATGTGATATGGTCACTTTTAGTATCTGGTAATGTCTTTTGGATTGAATAATCCTCCTACCGCTCTTATGGACTTGACGAATATAGTATTCAGACAATACCTTGACATATTCGTAATTGTATTTATTAATAACATATTGGTGTACTCTAGAGAAGAGAAAGACCATGTTGATCACCTTCAAATTATTCTTCAGATGCTCAAGGATAGTGAGTTGTATGCAAAAATTTCCAAGTATAAGTTTTGGCTCAAGTCTATGACTTTTCTAGACCATATTGTTTTGGGTGATGGTATTGCGAGTAGATATGCAGAAGATTGAGGTAGTTAAGAACTGGCCTAGACCCCTTCTCAAACTGACATAAGAGGTTTTCTGGGGTTGGCTAGTTACTACCGCAGATTTATTGAGGGATTCCCTTCTATATCCTCGCCATTGACTAAGCTGTCTTAGAAAAAGCTAAGTTTTAGTGGTCTAATGAGTGTGAGAAGAGTTTTCAAGAGTTGAAAACCAGATTAATGATTGCACCAGTGTTGACTCTACCTAAGGGGACTGATGATTTTATGATTTGTTGTGATGCTTCTCGAGTGGGATTAGGATGTGTTCTCATGTAGAGAGGTAAGGCCATAGCCTATGTTTCTAGAAAACTTAAGAAAATGAGAGAAATAATCCAACTCACGACTTAAAATTAGTTGTGGTGATATTTGCACTCAAGATTTGGCACCACTACTTATATGGAGCACATGTTGATGTATTCACAGACCACTAGAGCCTACAATATATAATCACCCAAAAGAGCTTAACTTGAGGTAGAAGAGATTACTTGAGTTTCTCAAGGACTACGATATGAACATCATCTTTCATCCAGGTAAAGCTAATGTAGTTGTTGATGCTCTTAGTAGGTTGTCGATGGGAAGAACTACTTATGTGGAAGAATATAAGAAAGAGTTGGCTAATAAAGTGCACAAACTGGCGCAATTGGAAGTTCAACTAGATGAATCTGGTGAAGGTGGAATACTTGTGCATAATGGGCTACATCATCCCTTGTAGTAGAGGTAAAGGAGAAGAAAGATCAAAATCTCATCTTACTCCAATTGAAGGAAGATGTACATAAGCAGAAAGAAATGGCGTTCGCCAAAGGAGGAGATGGGCTATTGAGATACCAAAGTAGATTGTGTGTTTTAGATATTGAAATTATTCGAGAAAGGATCATGGAAGAAGCTCATAACTCTAGATATTATATCCATCCAGGGACTACCAAAATGTATCGCGACTTGAGAGAGCTTTATTGGTGGAGTGAGATGAAGAGATACATTATAGACTTCGTTTCTAAGTGCCCAAACTGCCAACAAGTAAAAGTTGAGCACCAAAGACCATTTAGAGTAGCCTAAAATTTTAAATTTCTAGTATGGAAGTGGGATATAATCAATTTGAATTTCATCATAGGCTTATCGAGATCTCACAGACAACATGATTTGACTTGGGTGGTTGTTTATAGGATGACTAAATCAACCCACTTCTTGGTGGTAAAGATTACCAATACGAAAAAGGACTATGATCGATAATATATTTAAGAGATTGTCAGGATATATGGAGTTTTTTGTCCAACATATTGGATAGAGGATCTCAATTCACTGCCCAATTCTGAAGGTCCTTTCAGGAAGGGCTAGGTTCAAAGGTGAACCTTAGTACTACTTTCCACCCTCACACTAATAGTCAGGAAGAGCGGATGATATAGACCTTGGAGAATATGTTGACTGCCTGTGTCATTGACTTCAAAGGTAATTGAAATGACCACTTACCTCTGATTGAGTTCGCCTACAACGATAACTTTCATTCAAACATCCAAAAGGCTCCTTATGAGGCCCTCTATGAGAGGAGTTGCAGATTACCGATTGGATGGTTTGAGGTAGGTGAAGTAGGGTTGATTGGGCCAGACTTGGTATACCAAGATATAGATAAGGTAAAGATTATCTAAGATAGATTGAGAATGACACGAAGTCGTCAAAAGTCCTATAGTGATGTTAGGAGGAGGGACTTGGAGTTCTAAGTGAATGATTGGGTATATTTGAAAGTGTCACCCATGAAGGGTGTAATGAGATTCAATAAGAAGGGAAAGTTGAGTCCTCTATATATTGGTCACTATTAAATTATGAAGAGAGTAGGAAACATAGATTATGAGTTGGAGCTACCACAAGAGCTGGCAGCCATCCATTCGGTCTTTCACATTTCTATGCTTAAGAAGTGTTTGGGAGATCCGTCCTTGGTTGGGCCTATTAAGAGCATTGGAGTGAAGGATAGTTTGTGTTATGAAGATATCCCAGTCCAAATTCTTGATCATCAAATTCACAAGTTGAGAACTAGAGAGGTTGCATCTATAAAAGTATTGTGCAGAAGTGAATCTGTTGAAGACGCCACATGGGAAGCTGAAGAGGATATGAATGCTAGATACCCTCACCGATTTGTGACTCCTAATGGTAAAATTAATGATAATGATTCATTTCCATTCTATAAGTTACTTTTCTATTGTTAAGTTAAGTTCTTATCTCTGAGTTGATGCCTCTCTTGAGTTGCTGAGTATCTTAGTATGCATGTCTTTAGTTGTATTTGTGTCTAATGATGATATTAAAAATAGTCTTTCAATTCTGAATCTTAAGTTGAAGTTAATTTTTGGGGTATTAGTATTTGAGTTTTTTATTTTGTTCCTATTTGATGGTCTCAAGTTGCTCTTCATTCAAGGATGAATAGTCCCAAGGGGAGATATTGTGACACCCCATAACTTATTCTTACATGTACCTATATTTCAAAATTTATTCTTATATGTGATAAGTGGATTAGGGTCATAAGATACCTCTAGTACTTAGCCGAGTTCGAAACATTCCTATAAATAGAGTTTCTAGTGTTAGATTATACAAGGGTCAACTTTAAATGACCATAAATTTTATCACACAGAAAATTAGATGTTCCATGACCTACCAAATGAAAGGTCTTTGAATTAGCTTTCTAACTCAACTGATTTCACCTCATTTGGAATTTGGAGTCAAAAGTTGTGGTCGTTTTACTAAATACTGCCATAGTAGAGTTGAACTACGGAACCTACATACGGGTAGTGGTTTGAGTTACCGTTTGTCTGTTAACTCGTGGAAAAAACATCTGAAAATCCATTTTTAAGTCTCAGACTTGACGGACCCATCAATGGATCGTAGATGCATCTACGGGTCATAGATTGGGCTCGTGGAATTGATTCAGAAATGCCAAAATTTACCAAAAAGTTTATGAAATGATTTCTACAGGCCGTGGAAGTTTATACGAGCCGTAAGTGGACCCGTGGATGACTTTGATAGCATTTTAAGAAGGTTATTTTGGTCTTTTCTCACAAATTCAAAGCTTTAACTTGACATTTTTACACATAAATAAATCCTTAAACATATCAGTTCAACATTTTTACACGAAATCACCTTCTCCAACTTAGAGCAAGGTTTGAATGGAGAAAAAGGCTAGGGTTTGAAGCGAAAACCTGAGAATTCTTCCAAGCTGTTCCAAGACTCAAATTTCCAAGTATGTAAGGCTAACTAGAACATGATTATATTCTTCCATGTACCCCATAACCCGAATTGATGGAGTTGTGAATAAATTGAGTCTTCTATGATTGTTTCTTGAAGGTTTTTCTTAAAATCTAATGTATTCCTATATATTATTGCTTGAATTACAATTTTTATGAATTAAGTACTTGAAATAAATGGTTTTAATTTTCTACATGAACCGTAGAATGAATTCTTGTTATTTTTACATATTGTATTTAAATGGGTATGCATGAATATAATTTGAGCCTAAAGAATCTATAGAGTTCCTAAATGCTATAACTCCACTTTTATTTTCTGAATACTATGAGTTGGATTGATGGATGATAGAGGGTCTTTATGAGTCAATGAGCTAAATCTTAAAAAGAATGTTCCTAACTAAAGAGTTGATAGTTGATGTGATGAATTGAGTTGACAAATGTCCAATGAGACTAGTTAAATGAGTTAACTACAGGGTTGATGTTTTATGAGCATGTTTAAGTCTTGGGAGGAGTATTGAACACCGAATTGAGTAAGAGTAAGTCCAACTCGAACTCAATAATTATGTGACCATCTTAGGAGAGGATTAAATTGTAAAATTGGATGTTTCCCTATTGTCCCAAAAAGAGGACTGGATTTTATTGATTGTGGATCCACTGATGGGATGTTCTTTACCCTGACAAGGTTTTGGATGGATGTGGCACCGATATGGCTTCGTTGTATTATCACTGACTCATAGGTGATGGTTGTCGGTTAGAGAAACTCTCAAATAAACTTTGATAATACTCTGATTGGATTGGATTGGATTGGAATAGATGATATATGAGGGGTCATTGTCTAAACTACATTCTTACTTTAGAATTTTGACTTGATGATTGAGTTTCTTATTTCTTGAATGGAGCTATTTTGAGTTGATGTTATTTTACCTTTACATGTTTCATTATACCATTTTACATACTTGTGCATTTCACATACTGACGTCCATTTGGATCTGCATCTTTTTACAATGCAAAGATATGTACTAACGGTCATCAACAGGCGCCCCGTTGAGGACCCATTACATTTAGGTGATTGGTGAGTCTTTTCCTGCTTTTGAAGATATCATATTTTCTCTTCTAGCGTTGAGTTTAGCCTTTCTATTTTATTTTGAGGTAGTCATGGACCTGTCATTAGCACTAGTTAGTCAGATGTTTAGAGGCGTCATAGACTAGACAGTTGAGTTGTGATTGGATTATGTCTTTGGCTAGTATATTTCATACTAGTCTTACTCAGTTGATGGATAGATTGTTTGGCCTTTGGCCTTTTATTATCGTCTGTCATTTCTTTTTCTTTAAGTATCCTTATTTATTGATGTCTTCCACTATTAAAATGTGATTGAATGAATGCAATGAGATTGAGTGGTTCGCTTGGGGACTAGCAATAGTGTCTGAGTGTCGTTCATGCCAAGGGTACCCTCTCAAGGCGTGACACAGTATTGGAATGAATTGGACTTAAGAGCAAAATGGTCAAAATTATGACTAAATTATGGCGTTCATGAATCTGGAAATTGAATAGAAATTATGATTATACACAAGAAAAGGAGTTTGTGAGTGAAAATCTCATAGAAATTGAGCTCAAAATGAAGGAAAAATCATTAATTAAAGTTTCCATATCATAGACATGAAAAACCCAATTTTGAACATTCAAAATCATGAAATTCAACACAAAATCAATAGAAAAGTAATGAAAATTCATTAATTTGAGGTTAGAAACACTTACTAAAAGGTTTCCCCCGAAAATACTCCTCCAAATTCACCCAAGAAAACTTGAAAATATTGAAAATGGTGTTTTCACGATTTTAAAATTATTTCAGGCATTTTGTACTCCGCAAATGCGGAGCCCACACAAGCCCAGACCTTCACGAACGCTAAGGGGTCATCCACGAATGTGGAGTAGAAAGAGTTGACCCTTCGCGAATGCGAAATTCAAAAAGCAGACACCTTTGCAAACGCGGAGAGGACGTGGGTTTGCACCATATTTCAGATACCAGCTCTATTTTTCAACTCGGAGCGGACCCCCATGGTCCATTTGAAACCTAATACGCATAAACCAGACATTTATCCCGATCAAAAGTGGTGACCCAAACTCAACGAAATTATCAAAATTTGATTCTAAGGTCTCTTTCGCCCGATTCCTGATAAAGCTTGTAAGAAGTAGTCAAAACTCAAAATACCAAAACATCCCTCAAAAAATTAGAACAGGACCATTTCTAGTGTTAGTTTCACCACCCGAAACCACTAGAACTTTTGGAATTTCGATTAAAATTTCTGAATTCCAAATGTTGATCAAAGTCAAACTTATGCTTCGAAACCTACTGAAAATGTAACTTTGGGTCCAAATTCAATTCTACCACTTCTCTTAGACCAAATTCGACATTCCAAAGTTGATGGAATCGATGAATTTCTGTTCCGACATCTAACATTCCAAGTGGTATAAAAACTCACTTTTTCAACAACTTAAATTTTGAAAAATGCCAAAACTTATATTTTTCACTTTTAAAACATAACATCACAGTTCCAACATAGATAGTTCAAAATAGATCCAAAACAATTTACGAATAGGTAAAATAATAATTTCCACAAAAAACACTAAAAAATGACCAGCAAGATCATTACAACTAAGCATCAATGGCAGAAGTCATAGAAAGGGTGAAGTCCCCATAAGAACAGAAGAACGTAAAACAAGCTACTTAATTGGATCGAACTTCTCAGGAAGGAAATTGTATCTACATGTGTATTTGTAGCATTCTGACGGTTGTACATAGCTAGCTACAGCTTTCTAACAAGCTAATAACTAACTACTGCCAGCTGTAATTGATTAAAGCTAACAGCTAAACTAACTAATCACTAATCAACTTGTAACTAACATGACCAAGTCTGAATATAAATACATTCTCACTAAAATCTAATTGTTTTAACATTAAATTTAAGATCCTCTTTTTAAAAGAAACTGATATTATAAATATGTGAAAATTTTAATTAAATACAAGACAATTTATTTATTTATTAATCAACATGTAACTAGACCCAATGTACTAACTGATACCTTATTTTATAAGACTCCAATACTTTATTTGTTGGAATAAATGTGGCACAAGCAGGAATTATGCGGAAAAGTATTGTTCTTTGATAAATTATTTTATGTATGCATAAATAATTTTTACAAAAGTTTTATGAAGTCATAAATGATGAGCACTCATGTTTGATTTTAGGGAGAAGAGTAAAAAATATCTCCTAACTTTCATTTATTAATTGATATTATCTTTACTCGTTTGAAAAATTTTATTAATACCCCAGCTGTTATAAAACTTTACATAAGGCTTTAAAGTCACAAGTTCTTTCGATTTTGAGAAAAATGAGCGTCAACGAGGTTAAATGGTTATTTTTGAGACAGGCCGATTTGAATTGAAATGGAATTGAGTAAAACAAAAAGAAAAAAATAATTAATTTTAAGGATTTAGGAATTTCCATCACAAGAGCATATGTGTGAAAGGTTTAATAATGATAGGAGTATTAATAACTTCTTTTTAACGATAGGGGTATTAATAATAAGGAAATTTAAATTATTTGTTGATATATTTTTTATGATACTTTAATATACTAAAAAGAAAATAGAGTAATTTATCTTTTAAATATTTAATAGACTAATTTATCTTTAAAATATCTAATATTTGCTATAGAATTATATAGCAAAATTTTAAAATTTGATTTTATATTAATAAAGTCACTTAATTTAAAAGTTTTTTCTTAATAAAATCACTCACCCAAATTTATCTTTAAAATATCTAATATGATAAATTAAATTAATTTATATTATAAATTTTGATCCTCTATAATTTACAGCGTTATTTTAATAGGAAAATTTTATTTGAAAAATCAGTCCAAATTATATAACCAAAACGGCCAAATCCCGCCGTCGCTAAAGGACAATAAGAAATGTTACATCGGAGGGAATACTATATCATATCGTCCATAAATTTTTAATTCTTCCCGTTTAATTTATTTATCTCAATTTTTTCAATTTGTTAAAAGAAATTCTCTTTTTATATTTTTTAAAAATCTTTTACGTACTATTTTCAAATTATAATATTAAAAGATATTTTGATGTATTTTACATATTTTTAATTAAAAATTAAAATAAAAAACATATATATTTATTTTATTAGACTCATAAGTGTCTATCACAAGGAGTCGATGGACAAATAATTTTGGTTTGAAGTTAACCGCTTCATCTGCATTGTACCAAATGTTGTATGATGATATTGGACAAAAAAGTCAGTACATTCATTTACATTTTCTAATCTGTCAAGTGTTAATTTTCTGACGTTGTCGAACCCACATTACAATAATTACATCTATTCTACACGCCTGATTCCTTTCTAATACCTAAAAATGTGATTCTCACTTGGCTTTCTAAGGTAGAGCTCTTTCAAATATCCTAAATATGAAAAAAATTATTATGAAAAAGCATACCTACTCATACTTGTGTGAGACATTCACTTACTAAAAAATGAACTCTAAATCTATCCTCTTGTCCTTTCAAAAACTTTCTTTAAACCAATATTTTCTTTGTTTATTTTTATTTGTCTTAAAAAATGAAACAGTAACAACTAAAAGAGAACAAGGAAAGTATTATAATGTGGGATCACCTATCTAATGTTCTTCTTCTTTGCTTTTCTTCTTCTTCACTCACTCTCCTTTCTCGCCTTTTCAAAAAAAAAATTTATATCAAATCTAAGCAGATGATATTCTTTTTAATATATTCCTCCATTTCACTATTTTATTTTTCAATTTCTTTGTAATTTTATTAAAAATTGATTCAAGAAAAAATTGAAATAAATCAATTAAATAAATTGATATATTTTTTAATTTGATTTTAAGTTTTTTAATCCTAAAAAGACGGAAGAAAAGGAAGAACATCGGGTATTTTTGGTAACACCCCTATTTTTAAAGCTAAGATCGAGTCATCCTTCATATGCTATAATATTGTACCCGATGATTTTTAATTGAGCATACGTGTTAAAATCGATTTTTTGGTATGGGAATAAATTAGAAGATGAAGTAAGCTCACAAGAACCCTCTAGCACAAGATTCCTTATCGAGTGAGTTTCGACATAAGATTTTATAAAAAAATAAGGCAATCCAATGAGTTCAAATTGTATATATATGTTAGGATCAATTCTTAAGTATTTAAAACATAGTAGATGTGATTTAGGGTCATAAAGGATCTATTACACCAAGCCCATATCGGTCTGTTCTGTTTTGAAGTTTATCGATTCGACTTATCGATTATTGGTTCGTAAATATGCTAAATCGTTATCGAATCATTAAGATATTGACTTATCAAATTACAGATCTTGAGTGTTCTTTCTAACGCCACCAAGATTGCATTAATCTGAGTTCAGAGTAAAAAGTTATGACCATTTTACAAGAGACGTGCAGAGCTAGCGAAAGTCCATGATAGCTCCGTGACAGAGAGTGGATAGAGACTCTTCTACCTAAATTAAATGACGTCCCTTTATTACTTTTTGAGGATGTTTTTATTTTATAACCTTTTGGGAGTAATTTTAATATCCCAAAACAAATAGAAGGTTAGTTTTTTCATAATTAAAACTCTTTCCTTCACTCCTAAACTTGAACGCTCAAGAATCTTTAAGAAACTCATCAAATTAGGGTTATCTGTCAAGATTCGACATCAAGGTAAGTTATTCTCCATAAATTTCAAGCTTTACAATCCAAATTTTTTCATCTATTCATAAATCTCTAAGAGAAATCATAAATGATAATATAGGGTTTCACGAAAATGAATTCAAGAATTTCAAGAAAGGATCTTTTGATTCTTCTTCTTCTGTAAGAATTAGGGTTCTGCATCAAGAACTTTAATGATTTTAAGTCAAGAATTCAAGAGTCAAAGAGGAAGTCCTTCAACCAATGTTTTTCTAAGTTTTTCCACTCTAAAAAGAACTACATAAGAGAATTTATTTTCTCAAGAACAAGCATCCAGGTTCCAAGATCAAATATATTGCTAGATAATTCTGGTATTTGCTCTGTTTTTTGAAAAGGTTATATATTTATTGATGGAATTTTTACAGAGTAGTATTTTGAGAGAAGGTTTTTTCTTTCGATGCCTTTCTCTTCTTACTACTTACATCTATATATAGAAAAGTTACATGGCCTTTTGGCCTTTACAGATAATGCTAATACTGCATCCTAGCCCTATTTTTTGACTTTTTTGCTTTCTTCTTTTATACAAACTACTGCCATTCATGACTTTTTACATTTGTCACATGGCTTAAGACTTTCTTTACATACTTTATGACTTTTTTGGTTTTGATAATGACAATACTACTACAAACTTTACTATTTTCTACAACTACTGCACTAATTTACATTACAATTTACATTA
>JBCEWC010007366.1:0-21532 GCA_038996855.1 Solanum aculeatissimum | reverse complement strand
TTAAATCCAAATCAAGAAGAACCCATAAGAAATTCAAAGTTAAATCAACAATTAAACCTCAATTTAATATTACCCATGCATAAATTAAATAGTAAAAGGACATGCATACTTGTACCATCTTGAATCAAAATACTTCATCAATTAGGGGCTTAATTCATCTTGAAATCGTTAAATAAGAATGGCCCACACTTTAATTGCACTAAATCATTCTTAATTTAAAAGATTCATTTCAAGAAAAATCATAATTCATAAAAAATTTAGATAAGAATTTTGGGTCTCCATGGTTGAAAGAGAAACCATGAATCAAACCCACATACCTTGAATTTAACAAGAAGGTTGAGAAGATTTTGATGAAGACTTGAGTTTTCCCCAATTTCAAGCTTGGTCTTCAATGGTGGATGAGATAAAATTAAGAGAATTTGGGAGATGAATTGAGAGCTTGACTGAATTAAAATGGATTAGGGTTTAATTTAGGGGTTATAGGAGAATTTAGAAAGGCTAAAACAGCCGTAGGGGTAATTAAAATTACCATTTAACCATTAATAAAATAGAGAAGATAACTGAAGCAGTCGTTGACGGAAGCATCCACACGATCCATGTAGTGACTCACGGACCGTGAGCCCTGTCGTGTGGCTTGACTTGGTTCATGCCTTGTCTTGGAATCATAGAAGACTTTCTGGATCAGCCCACGACAGGACTCAAGGTCCGTGAAGCTACACACGGACCGTACACTAGTTCATGGAGCCTCACATGTCTCGGAGTCCTAGTCCTGGGGTCTAGGCAATCTCTGGACCACTCTATAAAGGCCTTCACAGACCGTGAGGCGTCACACAGACCATGAGGTGGTCTGTGGAGCCTTATTTGGTTCCGAACTTGGTCCCTCACGTAGCCCACTTTCTGGAAAAACCCACGGATGCCCCTCACAGGTCGTGAGCCTTCCCACGACTCGTGGCCCCTCCCATATGGACTTATCTTAGCCAACTTAGCCCCCTTTTTCAGAACAGTTTAGGCCATGGACAGTCCCACCGAAACAGCCATAACTTCCACATACAAACTCCAATTTGAGTGAAACTAATTGAATTGTGAAGATAACTCAAAGAGCTTTGTTTTGATAGGTCATAGTCTACACAGTTCATCTCGTTCCAAGAGATATAGCCATTCAAAGTCAGTCCCCCTACACGGTTTCATACAAAACTCTCCCAACACAATTCCTTTGAATACGACCACTTAAATAGAACTCATGATCATTAATACACAACCATAAAAAGTTCAAAACGGACCTTGATCCGCTAGTATGAAATTTGAAATTTTTGGGTCGTTACATCATCTCCCCTTTGGGAACATTCATCCTCGAATGAGCTAGACCACGACTTAAGAAAATCAATCAAACAAGAACATTTTCATCATAACTTATAATGGAACATGCATCATTTTCAAAGTCATTTAAAACTTCTGTCAAAGTATTATTCAAATCATTTTCGTGCTCATGTATGCATGCAATGTCATGAAACTCAATAATTGAAGGATTAGGACCATTAGAGAGGATAGAACCTAGTATCTTAGGCTTGAGTAGATTGGAAATGATAGGGGTATCGCTCCATCATGTCTGTTTTCGCTTCCCATGTAGAACTCTTTACTTGTTGGTCCCTTTAAAGCACCTTAACCGAAGCCACCTCCTTGTTACGAAGCCGCTTTACTTGCCTATCTACAATTTCAACCAGTACCTTTTTATAAGTCAAATTCTCCTCAACCATCACACCCTCCAAAGGTGCAATCACTGTATGGTCACCAACCAATTTTCCCAACATCGAAACATGGAACACCGGATGTAGAGCTCACCTCCGAAGGAAAATTCAACCTATAAGCCACATTGACAACCCGCTCAACAACCTGATATGGTCTGACATACCGAGGGCTCAACTTGCCCTTTTTGCTAAAGCACATGACGCCTTTCATAGGAGATACCTTGACATAAACCCAATCACCTACACAGAATTCGAGATCCCTCTTTCTAACATCCGAATAGGACTTTTGGCGACTTTGAGCCGCCCTCAATCTCTCCCTAATTATCTTCACCTTTTCTATGGCCTCAACCACTAAGTACGGACCTAACAATGCCGCCTCACCTATCTCAAACCAACCCATCGAGGATCTACACCTTCTACCATACAAAGCTTCGAATGGGGCCATACCAATGCTAGCATGGAAGCTATTATTGAAGGCAAACTCAATAAGCAGTAGATGATCATCCCAATTTCCCTTGAACTCCAACACACAAGCCCTTAACATATCCTCCAAGGTTTGAATTGTCCTCTCGGCTTGTCCATAGGTTTGAGGATGGAAGGTGATGCTCAATTTGATCCTAGTACCAAGTCCCCTTTGAAACGACTTCAAAAAATAAGAGATGAATTGAGTGCCACAATCTGATATGATAGACCTCGGCACACCTTGAAACCTTAACAACTCCCAAATGTATAATTTAGCATAATCCTCGACACTATAAGTAGTCTTGACCGGTAAGAAGTGAGTCGACTTAGTCATTCGGTCAATAGCAACCCATATTGAGTCAAATTGTTTACGAGTAAGGGGAAACCCAACCACAAAATCCATATTCACATCTTCCCACTTCCAAGTAGGAATCTCGATATCTTGGGTCAAGCCACTAGACCTTTGATGTTCAACCTTCACTTGTTGGCAATTCGAACATTCAGACACAAATTTGGCCTTTCTTCATGCCATGCCACCAATACAACTCCCTCATATCTCGATGCATCTTAGTGGATCCCAGATGAATAAAATATTAGGAATTATGAGCTTCACTCATGATAGTCTCCTTTAGGCCATCAACATCCGAAACACACAATCAATTTTGGTATCGTAGCACACCATCTCCCCCTTGGGAGAAAACCTCAATCTTTCCTTTGGCAACCAACTTCTTTAACTCCACCAAGAAAGGATCTAGGTCTTGCTTTGCCTTAACATCCATCGCCATCGAAGACTCGGATCTACCTTGAACAAAAATACCACCATTTTCTGAGTTGGCTAACCTAACACCCAATCTAGCCAACTGGTGCACATCCTTCATAATCCCCTTCCTCCCTTCATCCACATGAGACATACTTCCCATAGATAGCCTACTAAGGGCCTCTGCCACAACATTCGCCTTGTCGGGATGATAAAGGACACTCATGCCATAATCCTTGAGAAGTTTCAACCATCTTTTTTGCCTCAAATTAAGATCCCTTTGGGTGAACACATATTGCAAACTCTTGTGGTCGGTGAAAACATCCACATGAACCCCATACAAGTAGTGTCTACAAATCTTCAAAGCAAATACCACTGCCGCCAATTCAAGATCATGGGTCGGATAATTTTTCTTATGCACCTTCAATTGTCGAGACGCATAATTTTTCTTGAGCACCTTCAATGTTTTCTTATGCACCTTCAGTTGTCTCTATGACATCCACATCTATATCTAATAATATTCCGTCTTTGCCTAATCCTAATTTTGAAATATTTGATGGAAAATACTTTCCTAGATAGGATGGAAAGATGAGATTCTTTTTAAGACGATTAAAGTTGACATATGTTCTCAATACAAGAAAATGTACTTATAGCTACAAAATTTAAACTATGAATTTGAAAATCATAGCTAATATTTAGTAATAGCCACAAAAATTTAAATTTTATGGCTAACTAAAAATTCATCAAACTTCTTAGCCACTAAAAATTAAATTGACAAAGCTAAATCCTTATTTGTGTCATAATTGCTAACAATTGTGGCAATAATTATCTAACTAGCCACAATTTTACTGCTACAATAAAATATTACAGCTAATGATAGGCTTTTGCAACAAATAAAAGTGATTGTAGCAACAGTAACCCTTTAGCTACAATAAATTATTTGAAACAAAATATTGCTGCTAAATAAATATCTTTGCTTCAAGTCATAGAAAATTGAGGCAACAATTAAACGAAATAGCCATAGACTTTTTTGCTATAATTAAATTTTGTAGCTTATTATTACTTTTTGTATGAATTTAAACTTATTATAGCAATAACAACCTTTTAGCTACTAAAAATTATTTGAAGAAAAATTTGTAGCTAAATAAATAATTTTATTTTAAGTTATAAATAATAATGACAATAATTAAATGAAATAACCACACGTATTTTGCTAGAATAAAATTTCATGACTAATTATTAATTGTTATCATTTTATCACAGTAATAATAACCTTGTAGCCACGATAAATTATGTTTTTTTTTAAAACATTATAGCTAAATAAATATTTTTCTTAAGTTACTAAAGTTACGTCATATTAAAAGGTATAGTCATAAATTTTTACTATAGTAAAATTTATAGTTAATTATTAAGTTTTGTCATGTTCTTGTTGAATCTAGCTGGGGCAATAGTTACTTTTTATCCATAAAATATAATTTAAAATAAAATATTATAACTAAATAAATATTTTTTTGACAAGTGATTGTTGCAATGAAAAATCGAGACAAGTTCATCTCAAACAAAATCACGTAAGAAAATTATTGGAGGAAGACATAATATCACTTCAATATGTGAAGTCTAGATGTAATTTAGCAGATCCTTTGTCTAAAGGGTTAGGCAAAGAGTTAGTCGTGAAATTTTGTAATGAGATGGGAATAAAGCCTATTATAAATTAGTTGCACTTTATGTAACCCTACCTAATGATGTAATCGTGGGTTCAAAGGAAAAAACAAGTAAAGTTATAATTGTGTAACACATCAACAAAATTTTCATTTCTTTAAAGAAAGAAAAGTAAGTAGATGTGCATGATTGAGATTCATTTCTCTTAATAAATCTATAAGACCGATCTTGGTTGGAGTTACTAAGAAAACTCTTAATAGATTTACCAATATTCCTACGAAAAATAAGGATGAGATTATATTCTCTTAATAAGTCTACAAACTGATATCGGTTGGAGTGTATAGGAATACTCTTGATAGATTTATTGATACTTTGTTGTAGAGGACGAGATTAGTTTCTCTTAATAAATTTCATAGACTATTTGGTCGGAGTATGCAAAGTTACTCTTGATTAATTCACCACACTAAGTGTGAAGTGGAGACCGCTTCAATAAGATTTTTAACAGAAAAATCTTAAAGCACTTAGCTAAAAGGATTCAGGACACATGGTCGTAAGGTGTCAAGGGATTTTAATTTTCACCAGAACATAGTAACATGTGTGGATTATTTTTCTACTTCATTGACTGAACCACTTAGTTCAAGATTAGTTCACTAAGTAGTCAATGATTTAGAAAGTATTCACTAGCTAATGGTTCAAGTCCAAAAATACACCATTATTGATGCATGTTGCTAGAATAGTATCTCAAAATATTTTGATTTTTCAAAGATAAATTTTTCTTGAAACAAGTGGGGGATTGTAACAGTTAGTGTTTCAATTAATTTTGAAATAAATTCATCAGGTAAAAATTTTTTTTGAAAAATTCAAAAAATACATGAATGTGAATTGTAACATTCATTTTTATTTTTACGTGATAGGTTCTTGGAAGATACATGGATTCTTTATTGAATTCATGAACCTATATTAAATAAAATTTTAATTAAAGTCTTTTCTTTCAAAACTTTTTTCCTATAAATAGATTTTCTTTTGTCTGAAAAGATAAGCAATGAAAAACAAATTCCCTTGAAAATACTTGAGAGACATTAATCAAAAGGTGAAATCACCGATTCAAGAATAGAGGAGAAACATTCTTGAATGCAACTTGTTTTGTGGCTTAGTTGAATCCCGAAGATAGAGTTGTCATTTATTCTTCCATTTGCTCATGGGAGAGACTCTAACTATCTTCGAGAAATGTATTAACGTACCTCTAAGACAAGCAAATTCTTATTTAGAATTCCTTGTACTATCATTATTCTTGTTCTATAAAAAAAAACATTAATAAACACATAATTTGAATTGAAACAGTGTCATGCCCTGTCTAACCATCTCTCTTTAATACTTCTTCAATCTAACTTTATCTCTCCTAATGCCATCTATAGATAACTTCTCACACCTTCATCGGGACAACCATGCATCTCCTCTATCATCATATGGCTAGACCGTTTTAATCTCGATTCCCGCTTCTTATGTCCTCCACTATAACCATTTCCGCCTTGTCTCGGATATCCTTGTTTATAATCCTATTTTCCCTAATATGCCCACATATCCATCACAACATCTTCATCCCCAGTACTTGCCTTTTTTGAAAGTGAGAATTTTTTACCATCCAATACTCGGCCTTATACAACATTGTAGAACTTGTCTTTAAATTTTGGTGACATTTTTCATCACACAAGACTCTAGCTGTAAAACTCCATTTCATCCACTCTGCACCAATATCGTGAGTGACATCCATACATCTTCCCATTTCTTTCAATAATAGACCTATGATACTTAAAAGTACCTATCTTTTGATAACTTTTATGCAAACCCTTACTTCAACGCCAGCCTCATGTGTTACATCACTGAACTTGCGTAATAGATATTTTATCTTGGTTCTACTCAACCTACATTCTGTAGACTCAATGGTCTATCTCCAAACTTTCAGTTTAACGTTAACTCGGTCCTAAATCTTGTCAATCAAAACTTGTCACTTCAAGCATCCATTCGCAATATGAATTTGAAAAGAAATAACTAATATAAATTTAAGAAAAATAAGTTTTTAACATAGGGTGTAACAACCCTTCGGGTTATTTTTGTGTTTTCGCGATTATTTTATTAGTTTGAGTTTGTCCATAGTGACCTCGGGTCGTCCTGACTCTTGTCGGTCCTGTTAGTATGACTGTTGAATGAACCATTAAAGAATTCTATAATCTTTTGGGTTAAACGGGAGATTATAATTGTAAAATAAGGTTTCTTAATAAAGTCCTGGTAAATGACCTCGGGGTGAAATTATAAAGAGTTCATCAGCTCCGAAATGGCCAAATTAGGCTAGGGACATATTCGGTGCACTAATATCGAGGTTTGCAAAATTAGCCATCGGAGTGAATTAATAGTTGACTTTATTCAACATCTTTAGTAAACATATCTAAATAGAAATTCTGACTGCACCGTTGGATCTGAAACATCAATATTGGTCTAGGAGGACCTTTCATTCGATTTTTGGAGCTTTCGAGTGTGTTTTAGTCCTTTTGATAGATTTTGATATCAGAAAGTGGGACCCACATTGGGACAAAACGACCTTCAATGGGAATTTCAATTACACCATTGAGTCCGAAATGTTATTTCTGATCAAATTTCATATATGGATTGTATTTTTCTAACCCCGAATGTGGTCGGAGTGTCAAAATTATGTTTGAGCACTAAAAAAATTAATTAAAGGGGTGATGCTGACGTGGCCCAGCGAGGGACTTCCACGTGGAGTCGGTTTAGAGGATAAAAGAAAAAGAAAAGAGAAATAAAAGTTTCAAGTGTGAGTCTGGAAACAATTTCCAGAAACAGACGCGTAACATACAACTTTCGAATTCGATTTCTCTTTCATTTTTGGGCCAATTTCAGTGATTCAAAAGCCTAAATTGTGTAATTTATTGAGAGGAACATCGTGGGAACTTCAAAAATTAATGTTGTCACGCTGTTTGAGGTAAAAATGGGCCCTTTTGCTGCTGTTACATATTGCGGTTTTGAAAATTCAAAATGTGATTTCTTATCTTAGTTTGGTAAAATTTGGATCTGTTTTGTGTATTTTTGCGAGGCGCACGCCGTGGTAATGTCAGAATTAATTTATAGAGCTCCACTTGGCGAAAAAGTCCAATTTTAGTTGTTGTCTAGTTGTGGTTTTTTTTGGAACTTTGCGTTATGATATCTTGGCCATTTTTTATCGGAATTAAGTAAAAGTTAGGTCTAAACGCTACTACTTTTTGATATCTACGCTGTGGTATGCTCAAATTCTATTAATTTGACTATATGTTTGCGTAATCTGGGGAGAAAGTTGTTGTATAATATGTATAATTCGATAAGAAATGTCACTCCATCTTTGGGTTGTTTCTTATTGTTTGAATCTCGTTTTGAGCTCAATTTTCGGCTATAGACTCGGGATGTATTAGGATGTTTTTACGGGGGTTGGTTTGGTATTCGTATGTGAGCCTATCTTTTCCCCCGTTTTAGTCGTAGTTATCGAACCTTCCCCGTTTCTTGAGATATTATAGCCAAAAATGTTATACTGACAATAAGATCCATGTTTTGACAGCTGAGCGACATTTGAAGGGCATCAGAAAGGGAAAAACTCACATGAACTAATTCGAGGCATGTGTATTTGCCTTCCAGGTAGGCTAGGCTTCTCCTTCCCCTAGACGAGCTGAAAATTGTATTGTATACTTGTGTATATATTTGAGAATCATTGAATTGGAGGCTACACGTACTAATTGAGATTGTGATCATTGTTTGGACATGGTAGTAGCAGTATCTATTGTAATAAATGGGTTTGGTAGTATTTGGGGCTATGAAAAAAATCTGATTAAGGGTGAATCTAAATGTGTACCAAATAATTGACATGTGTGCCTATCCAGTCACTTCTGATGATATGAATCGTCTGATGTGAGAGGCACGTTATAATTTTGAGGGGTTAGTTGTCTATTGTACTCGTGATGATATGTTGAGGCTCTGTGTTGTGATTCTGTCAACATACTGTGCTCCTGACTACCTGTGTACTGGATTGTGGTTCTATTGGTGAGGTGTGTACTCCACCCTGGGGTTAACTAGATTGCATGTTGTAGATCAGGATACTTGTTGCTTTATCAGATGGGTTGCCTATTGATTATTCCTGGGTTCGAGGCCCAGTTAATTATTTTTTTGGGTTCGAGGCCCTATTGATTATTCCTGGGTTCGAGGCCTAGTTGAATTTTTTTTATTCGAGGCCCTATTGATTATTCCTGGGTTCGAGGCCCAGTTGACTATTTTTTTAGGTTCGAGGCCCTATTGATTATTCCTGGGTTCGAGGCCCAGTTGACTATTTTTTTGGGTTCGAGGCCCTATTGATTATTCATGGGATCGAGACACTATTATTTTTTTCTGAGTTCGAGGCTCTAAGTGACAGTTAGGGGTTCGAGGCCCTAAGCGACCGTTAGGGGTTCGAGGCCCCATGTGATACTATATCCTGCACTGGTTGAGATTTCATACCATCTGTACTAACCCCTATACCCATCCACCTATACACACCCTATTTGTGCGTGGGTATACCTTTTAAGCTTATGGGGGCCCAGTTGGCGTACAGTCTTAGACACTAGGGCCTTACACCCATGTACATCACTATACCTCGACCATGTGGCAGTATGACATAGTTCTGGTTCAGGTTCTATCAACTGGTATCATTGTATGTTGTGAGTTTTGTTCCGTTGGGGGCCCCATGGTTCTACAAGCATGGTTATCACTGCCCCGAGTTTAGATAGCTAGCACTATATCATTTTATCGCATGCATTCTTACTACAGTTATTATATTTCACTCAGTCGGTCGAGGATGCCTTCTGAGTACCTACCATCGGTACTAACCCCTATTTTCTACATCTACTCATAGTACAGGTCCTGGTACGAGTCGTGACCACTCATCGAGGGACACTGTAGACGCTTTAAGAGACTTTTAGTGATCGCCTACAACTTTTTGAGATCTTTTATAGTCCCTTTATTTCTCTTTAGGAGCTTTCGTGGCAGAGACCATCTTTTGTATTTAGATATTGGCCTTGTCCATGTCTAGTTTTGGTTTGTATTGTATTGTACTATTCTTGCTATCTATATATTTTTATTTGTGAGACTATAATAGCTTTGTATAGATGACTACTAGGTCCTGGAATGGGTTGTTGCTAGCTTGGGTTGTATATTGGTTGCTATTGTTATGCTTAGCTAATAGGATAGGTACTGTGAATTTCAGATTGGCGTGCCTGTAGGGGGGATCTAATAGGCGCCATCATGACCTGAAAGGTCAGGTTGTGACAGTTGGTATCAAAGCCTTAGGTTTAACGATCTCATCTGTACAGAGATACCATCTAGTAGAACCCTGCGGATAGGTGCGAAGAGGTCCTTAACTTATCTTCAGAGAGCTATGGGATGTTTAGGAAACTCCTTATTATTGATTTTGTTTGTGTAGTATTATCTGTCAACCTTTTTGAATTCGATTGTTTCCCTTTTTTGTAGGTATGGCGCAGAGGGGGAAACCACTTGGTAGAGGCAGAGGTACGTCGTTAGTTCTTGATAGGGAGAAGCCCTTAGGGCCTTTTGAGCAGCAGCGGGATGCCCCAGTTCCCCCATAGTAGGAGGTGTCAATTTCCCCACAGCCCTCAGCCACTTTTATGGTTACACCTGAGATACAGGCGGTTGTTGGGCAAATATTAGCGGCGCTTGGAGGCATGCAACAGGATCCAACACCAGCCCCAGCTCCTCCATCAAAGGCCCCAGTAGAACATGCTTCCCTAGAGGCTCTAATTTTACAGCCAGAGAGAGCCATACCTTTCCAAAATCAGCGGATGCTTGGGTATTTTCTGAGATTGACTCTACTGAGGTACTCAGGAGCGACCATGAAGGACGCCCAGGAGTTTTTGACATCTTGTATGGAGAGGTTCCAAGCATTGATGTTACTAGAGTCCAAAGGCGCAGAGTTCACAACTTATCAGTTGGAAGAGCCAGCTAGGCAGTGGTGGCGGACCTTTCGGGATACTAGATCAGTCGATGCACCTTTGTTGGCTTGGGCAGAGTTCTCTGAGGCATTGCTGACCAGATTTGTCCCTAGGAGCCCTACGAACAGACTTCGTGATCAGTTTATTTGACTGGAGCAAGGATCGATAACGGTGACTCAGTATGAGGCAAGGTTCCAAGAGCTCTCCAAATATGCCATCATGATTTTATCGACAGAGAAAGAGCGGATCCATTATTTTGTGCATGGTCTAAGACCACAGTTGCGGATTGGGACACATTCATTAGTGACTTTGGGCTGATCCTATTTAGATATTATTGATCACGCCCGCTCTATAGAGAAGTTTAATCGTAAGCCCTAAGGGGGTTGTGACAAACATCCTCGGTGTGAGGGAGGCTTTAGTGGATCCTAATTTAGTTCTAGGGGATAAAGTGATAGATCGTCGATAAGATTCCAGCTGAGTTAGTCCAGTCATCTATATCAGGCATCATTGCAGGTCCTTGAGGGTAGCCGTCGGGGTACAGACATTTCTAGTTAGGGTGATTCTTCCTATCCACCCAGACGTAGACAGAGGGACAGTGACACCACTTCATCAGGACAGGATGGATCATCTTTTTTTGTAATCCAGAGTTCCAGGGCATTTGGGTCAGGTCAGCGTGGCTAAGATAGCAGGGACCAAGTTGCGCAGGGTTATTTTGGTTGTGCGGTCCTAGATTATTGGTCCAGGGATTATCCTATGCATAAGGTAGAAGGTACAGCTCCACAGGCTACTAGATCAGCTTCTTTACCTATTGACAGAGGTAGAAGTCAAGATAAGGGTCGTAGAGATAGCCAATATAGATATCGTGATGATCACCAGAGCTTTCATCCAGGTTCTAGGGCCCCCGTTAGAGGCGGTAGGGCTGGTGATAGAGGTGATGCCATAGGCACAGGCTATCAGGGCCACATTTATGCGGCTCTAACAAGAGCAGAGGTCGAGGCTTCAGATGAAGCTATTACAGGTATGATTATTGTGTGCTAGTAGCTAGCTTCCGCCTTATTTGATCCAAGTTCTACATTTTTATATGTGTCTGTGTATTTTTGTTCTCTCTTGGGTGTGAGTCCCGAGCCTCTTTCGTCCCGGGTTCATGTGTTGACCCCAGTAGGGGATTCATTGGTAGTGGATCAGGTGTGCAAGGCATGTATGGTTACTCTTCAGGGGTTAGATACTTGAGCATATTTGAAATTGTTAGATGTGCTAGATTTCGATATCATCTTGGGTATGGTCTGGTTAGCTTTACACCATGTAGTGCTAGATTGTTATGCCGAGACTGTTGCTCTGGCGATACCGGGCATGTCTCTAGTAGTATGGCAGGGGTCAGTTAGTCGTGCACCGACTGATATTATTTCATATATTTAGGCCCAGAGATTGATATCTATCGGATGTTTATCCTACTTGGCCCATGTTCGTGAGGTGACAGTTGAGGCTTCTACCGTAGAGTCATGTGGACTAATCTGATGTGTGTACATTTTCCTTCCAGGTAGGCTAGGCTTTTCCTTCCCCTAGACGAGCTGAAACTTGTATTGTATACTTGTATATATATTTGAGAATCATTGAATTGGAGGTTATACATGCTAACTGAGATTGTAATCATTGTTTGGACACGGTAGTAGCATTATCTATTGTAATAAATGGGTTTGGTACTATTTGGGGCTTGAAAAAATCTAATTAAAGGCTGAATCTAAATGTGTACCACGTAATTGACATGTGTGCCTATCCAGTCACTTCTGACGGTATGAAGTCTGATGTGAGAGGCACATTATAATTTTGAGGGGTTGGTTTCCTGTTATACTCCTGATGACATGTTGAGGCTCTGTGTTGTGATTCTGTCGACATACTGTGCTCCTGACTACCTATGTACTGGATTGTGGTTCTATTGGTGAGGTGTGTGCTCCACCCCGGGGGTTAACTAGATTGCCTGTTGTAGATCTGGATACCTGTTGTTTTATTAGATGGGTTGCCTATTGATTATTCCTGGGTTCGAGGCCCAGTTGATTATTTATTTGGGTTTGAGGCTTTATTGATTATTCCTGGGTTCGAGGCCTAGTTGGCTATTTTTTGGTTCGAGGCCCTATTGATTATTCATGGGTTCAAGGACCAGTTGACTATTTTTTTGAGTTCGAGGCACTATTGATTATTCCTGGGTTTGAGGCCTAGTTGATTATTTTTTTGGGTTTGAGGTCCTATTGATTATTCCTGGGTTCGAGGCCCTATTGATTTTTTTTGAGTTCGACGCTCTAAGTGACAGTTAGGGGTTCGAGGCCCCATGTGATACTGTATCCTACACTAGTTGAGATTTCATACCATCTGTACTGACCCCTGTGCCCGTCCACCTATACACACCCCATTTGTGTGTGGGTGTACCTTCTGGGCTTATGGGGGCCCAGTTGGCGTACAGGCATAGACACTAGGGCTTTACACCCACGTACATCACTATACCTCAACCATGTGACAGTGTGACATAGTTCTGGTTCAGGTTCTGTCAACTAATATCATTGTATGTTGTGAGTTTCATTCTGGTAGGGGCCCTATGGTTCTACAAACATGGTTATCACTGTCCCGAGTTCATATTGCTAGCACTGTATCATTTTATCGCATGCATTCTTACTGTGGTTATTATATTTCACTCAGTCGATCGTGGATGCCTACTGAGTACCTACCATCACTACTTACTCCTATTGTCTGCATCTACTCGTGGTATAGGTCCAGGTACGAGCCATGACCGCTGATCGAGGGACACCGTAGACGCTTCAGGAGACTTTTGGTGAGCGCCAATAGCTTTCTGAGATCTTCTATAGTCCCTTTCTTTCTCTTTCGGAGCTTTCGTAGCGGTGACCATCTTTTCTATTTAGATATTGGCCTTGTCCATGTCTAGTTTTGGTTTGTATTGTATTGTACTATTCTTTCTATGTGTATATTTTTATTTATGAGACTATAATAGCTCTGTACAGATGACTACCAGGTCCTGGAATGGGTTGTTGCTAGCTTGGGTTGTATATTAGTTGCTATTGTTATGCTTAGCTAATAGGACAGGTACTGTGAGTTTTAGATTGGCGTGCCTGTAGGGAGGATCTAACAGGCATCATCATGACCTAAAAGGTCAGGTCGTGACATGGGGTATGCTCGGATATGTAATCAAATTTGGACAAGGAATTTTGAGATGAACAAAATGGGTAGCCAAATTCAGATTATGCACCTAATTACCTTCGGTACCATGCCATCCATCCCCACAAGTCGTAAATCATATTTTAAAACTATGGGAAGTGTTTTTTGGGGGGAAAGAGACGATTAGGCAGGTAGTTAAAACTTGATTCTTTCGGTGCTTGTGTAATATTTTTACGACTAGTGCTAGCATAACCAATTTCACAAAGAGACATGCCAAGGACCAGACTTTTGTGTAATGTTTATTACAAAACTCGTATTCAACTCAGCTCAACATTTCATCTAAATAAGTTGAATGTTGGATTTGTTATGCAATATAATAAGAAGTAAAGGATATAATTTGATTAATACAGCACCAAGTAAGAAGATAACAAGTTGATGTTTTTTTCTTCACGTCCTAATCACAAATGGATAAGAATCGGCTAAGTCCTCTTTTTAGACCGCCCAACTATTAACTTTCAAATTAGTTAACCCAAAACCTCAAGGAAGTAAAATTTGTAGTTGCATATTAAGCTTACATAGAAAACAAAAGACTTCGAAAAAAAAGCCTTGCAAGTCAAGAAAGCCACTTTCAATTTAAAACTGAGAAGTGGCCAGATGGATAACTTATACATCTGCAAGTAAAAGCATACGTGAAATAAGATATTCAGTGTTTCAATATTATTACTGATGAAAAAAATTAAAAGATATCTTAAAATTTTTATGTGATCCATCCAAATTATATATTTTAAAAAATTAAAATAAATTATGTATATAAAAAGTTATTGAAATAATAAGTTTATATTGATATTGAAGTAAAATATAAATTTATTTTACTTTATTTTAATTTTTTTAGATAGAAAAATCTTAAAATAATCAGTTTTATAATGTTAATAGCTTGAAGGATATTTTAGATATTTTAATTAAAAAATTGTTTAACAACACTTATGTGGCAAACACATCAACAACTTTTTTTCAGCTGTAACACTTTATCCAAACACATAACTACTTATTTTTCAAATAAATTTTAGTACTTTAAAAAGTACTTCTAAAGTACTTTTTAAAAGCTTTTTTTTTCAACTAATCCGAACGGACTCTCAATCTTGTGATACCAAATTAAAATTATACCAAATGTACTATAATGCATTTTAATTTATGGCCTTAAATGTACCACATGAAAAACTAAAACTAAAGTGTTTCCAAAAAAAGGGTCACTTTTTTTAAACAAATAAAAAAATAATAGGTCATTATTTTTCGAACAGAAAGTGTATTATGTATATGTATAAAAGGGTGATTAAACTAGAGATTATGGGATCAAATAATAATTATAGTAATTAATTAGCTTAAAGAAAATAAAAGCTCCATAGTTAAAGTGAAAGAGGAAAACAGTGAAAGGTTGGCCCAACCATCCAACCAATTGTTGTTATGTACCATCGAACCCAATCTGAGAAAATCATTACAATCATATATGACCTACCGACTTCGTTGCTCGCTTTTAAAAAATAATTAATTCAATTTTCAACAAACTGCCACAGTAATAGACTATACCATTCTTAAAGGAAGGGCCCTTTTTATCTTTACTTAGACTTCGATTAAATGAAGGAAGAGACATTAAATATAATAATCGTTTATCCAATAAAAAGAACAGATACTTTAGTGGCAACAGATATACGGTTACCATCATTGTGGAAAAAATAAAGAAAATTGTTTCAAAGAACCTAAATATCCGCAAATATTTTGAAATATATATGCTTCTAAATCCCCCTACAAACTAATTTCAGACTTTTTTGCAACACTTGATTGATGTTTTGTTGGTGTAAAATATATTTTAATATTAAAAATACTAATTTGTAACATGATTTAGTAATAGAATGTGGCAATAAGTTTTTGTAACTCCGATAAACTCAAATAAATTCATACTTTTTCTCTCAACGTTGCTGACATCTTTGAAACCCTAATCTTTGGCGGCTATGACCACCAACTCCACCGGTCATCCTCCTACTAGGGTTGATACATCTGTGAGGAATGTTGAGTGTGGACCTACACCAAGTTATGTTGACATGGTAAGGCCACAAGAGTCGAATACAAAGCCCATCCCCCTTAAACCTATTGCGGATTTACATGGAGAGTCGAGGGTTGTATGGGAGGAGGAGGAGGTTGAACAAATAATTATCAAGGAAAATTTGTAATATGCTGTTATTGGAAAGTTTTCGTATGGGTGGCACCTATTTAGGAGTTTAGCAAGTTGATTCCTAAACAATGTGAGTTGAAAGGTGATTGTAACATTAGCGTTCTTAGTAATAGGCATGTCTTGCAATTAGGGTGTCCAATTTGGAGAATTATGTCAATCTGCTTTCAAAACCCGCCTTCTACATTATGCACAAAATCTAGGCATATACGATGAGAACCCTCAAGTAGGACCCACTTTTTTATCCGGAAGAAGAGACCACTACTGCAATAGCGTGGATCTCTTTTTCAAATTTATCTCATAATTTTTTTGGAAAAAAGCATTTTTTTTCCCTTGCTGCTGTTAGAGGAAAGCCATTGCAGGCTGATATGGCTACAAAGAATCAGACTAGGCCCAGTTGTGTGAGAGTTAAAGTGAAAGTAGATCTCCTATGGGATTTTCCTAAGAGGATTAATGTGAGTTTACGAAAGAAATATAGGGAGATTTGTGAAGAATGGGTGAACATACAATATAATTATGTCCCTGAATATTGCAAAACTTGCAAGATTCATGGTCATGATGAAGAGTGATGCTATGTGCTATATCCTGAACGTTTTTACAAGAAGAATGGTGATGAGGAAGAGGGTGACACTGGAAATATCAAGGCCATAGGAGAGAAAACCAGTTACAAGGAGGAGGCTAATAAAAATCTAGGAGAGGAACCTGAAAAGGAGAAGAATTGGAACAATATCAAAGGAAAAAGAAAGCAAGTTTGGAACTGAAGGCCACAATAGAATAATAGACTAGTAGTTGCTACTAGCATTCAATTCACAGTATTGGAGAAGGAAAGGAAACAAGGGACAAAGGTGAGAAGTAGGAGAAACAAGGGACCGCACAAGTAAACAACACTAAAAAATGGGTGATCCAAAATTTCAAACAAAATGGGAAACAAAGCAATAAACCCCAGCAAGTGGATAAGGTGATAACCAAAGAACACGAAGGATAAGTACAAAAGGATACCAATGATGGGAAAGGCAAAGAAAATCATATAGAAGAGGTAACCATGGGTAAGATGCAACAAGAGGAGAACAAAAAAGATAGCAACCCTCAGAAATAGGACGCAACCTTGCATGATAAGGCTAGTCAAAGCTCTGTTAATATTATTTAGGTTGATGGGAATGAGGTCAACATGCCAGATACACTGATGGGTGAAAAAGAGCATAAGCCACTAGACTTACAAGACAAGAAAGAGGTTGATGCAAAACAATGAAGAAGAGGAGAATTATGATGCTAACATTGATGATATAGCCAAGGATGGGGATTTATCGCTTGGACATATAAAAGGCCTGAAGAGTGGTGCTAGAAAAATAGAAGTGTATTGCCTCTTTAAGTAAAAACAAAGAGTAGTCAAGAGAAGTCTGATGGAAATACTCAATGAATGTGAAATTATTATTTTGGAATATAAGATCTATCAAGACTCAAAAGGCCTTTGACAGACTTATAGATCTTAATAAAAGACACTAATACTCATTTATAGCACTGATGGAACCTTTTCAAGGGGACTCAAAGTTGGATCAGTATACTCATATGTACAAGTCTCTAGACTTATGACTTATGCCAAACAGATCAAAGGGGAGAAACTCAAGGAGAGGAGGATGAATGATTCCAAGAGGGCTTTGTATGATGGTGGGTTATCTAACTCTAGGAGTGGTGGTGGATATGGCCGATTCTAGTAAGGCTAAGGTTCGAATGTGAGATTTGTCAATGCTAGGGTACCCCTCCCAAAGCAAAAGTTGGGGGTGGACCATTGCCTCCTCGATATGACCTATATGGAAGGACTCACTCGGGTAAATGTAGGAGGACCTTGGGTTCCTGCTACTGGTGTGGTGGTAAGGATTAATAGGTTGAGGATTGTCCCAAGAATGTAAAGAAGGATCGAGTGGTTCCAGGTGGTCAAGGTCACCCAAAGGCTCAAGTTGGTGGTGCTCCCAGAAATAATAGGTTTTATGCTCTTCATGCAGACATGAGGTGGATGATACTCCGAATGTTGTGACCGGTATGTTAAAGGTCTTTGATTTTGATGCTTATGCTTTGCTTGATCCAGGTGCAAATTTATCTTTTGTGACTCCTTTATTGGCTGTTAAATTTGGTTTGAGCCCTAAAATTTTGAAGGAACCTTATTTGGTTTATACTCCCGTGGGTGAGTCTATCATCGCCCAAAAAGTGTATCGTGGTTGTCCTGTTTCAGTCTTGCATAAAATCTTTCCCAGTGACCTTGTAGAGCTTGAGATGTTTGATTTCGATATTATTCTTGGGATGGATTGGTTGCATAAATCATATGCCTCGGTCAATTGTATAACTAGACAAGTCAAATTTTAGGTTCCTAATGAGCCTGTTTTTGAATGGAAGGGTAGTGATTCCGTTGTTAAGGGTCAGTTTATTTCCTATCTCAAGTCCTGGAGGATGATTTCTAAGTGATATATCTATCATATCGTGAGGGTTAGAGATGTGGAGGTTGAGGAACCTACTCTCGAATCGGTTCCGGTGGTTAATGCATTTTTTGATATGTTTCTCAAAGCTTTTCCGGGCATTCCTCCTAATAGGGAAGTGGATTTTGGCATAGATCTCCTTCCGAATACTCAACCTATATCTATTCCTCCTTACCGTATGGCCCTAGCTAAGCTAAAAGATTTGAAGGATCAGTTGAAAGACTTGTTAGAAAAAGGCTACATCAGGCCAAGTATTTTGCCTTGGGGTGCTCCCGTGTTGTTTGTAAGGAAGAAGGTTGGTTCACTCTGAATGTGTATTGACTATCGGCAATTGAACAAGGTTACCATCTAGAATAAGTATTTGTTACCCCGGATAGATGAATTGTTTGATCAACTCCAAGGAGCCACTCATTTCTCAAAGATAGATCTTCGTTCGGGCTACCATCAGTTGAAGGTAAGGGAGTGTGATATTCCAAAAATAGCTTTTCAGACTCGTTATGGACACTTTGAATTTGTGGTGATGTCGTTTGGTTTGACCAATTCCCCAGCGGTGTTTATGGATCTCATGAATCAGGTGTTTAAGTCATTCCTTGATAGTTTTGTGGTGGTACTTATTGATGATATGTTGATTTACTCCCAAAATGAGCGGGAGCATATGGAGCACTTGAGGTTAGTGCTTAAAACCTTGAGGAAGAAGCAGTTATTTGCCAAGTTTAGCAAATGTGAGTTTGGTTGGGAGAAGTTGCCTTCCTTGGTCATGTGGTGTCCAGTGATGATATTAAGGTTGATCCCAAGAAGACCAAGGCGGTGAAGGATTGCCCTAGACCATTGACCCCTTTTGATATTCAAAGATTTTTTGGATTGGCTGGTTATTATCAGAGATTTATTGAAGGATTCTCTTCCATCGCATCCCCGTTGACTAAGTTGACTCAAAATAAAGCTATGTTTGTGTGGTTGGATGAGTGTGTGGAGAGTTTTTAGACTTTGAAGGATCAGCTTACATCGACTCCTATTTTGACTTTACCAAACGAACTAGATGGATTTATGGCATATTGTGATGCTTCTCGGATTGGATTGGAATGTGTACTTATGAAACATGGTAAGGTGATAGCTTATGCATCATGGTAATTAAAGGTGCATGAATGAAACTACCCAACCCATGATCTTGAGTTGATGGTGGTGGTGTTTGCTTTAAAGATTTGGAGGCATTACTTATATGGGGTTCATGTAGATGTTTTCACCGGTCATAAGAGTTTGTAATATGTGTTCACCCAAAGAGATCTTAACTTGAGACAAAATAGGTGGTTGGAGCTACTCAAGGACTATGACATGAGTGTCCTATATTATCTTGGCAAGGCAAATGTCATAACAAATGCCCTTAGTTGACTGTCCATGGGAAGTGTGTCTCATGATGATGAAGGAAAGAAGTTGTCAAGGGATGTGTACCGTTTAGCTAGGTTGGGTGTTAGATTGACTGACTCTGATGATGGCGGGATTCTTGTTCAAAACGGGTCCGAGTCTTTGGTGGTTATTAATGTCAAGGCAAAACAAGATTTGGATCCTTCTTTGGTTGAGTTGTAACGACCCAAATATTTTTGAAAACTTCTTATGGTTGGTCTTGTATGATGTTATACTGGTCATGGTTGAGTTTTGGTAGCCATGGTTTGAGTTTAAGTGGTCGAATGCAAAACAGATCATTTGGAGGCCTACAGAGGCCATTTAAGCAGTATACTTTGAGAAAAAATAACTTTTGGTATGGGATGAACCGTGTGGGCTACTACATATCCTTTGAGTTATCTTTGCAATGCAACTGGTTTCACTCAATTCGGAGTTTGTATGAGGAAGTTATGGCCAAAACAGTGAGACTGTCTGTAATTAAGAAGATGTTGGGAATAGGCTCTGGAAATGGCCCAAGGACAGGACCACAGACCGTGTGATGGTCCACGGTCTATGTGGGGGTCCGTGTGATGGTCCAGTGAGTTCAGGGCGTTTAGGACCCACCCTATAGACCAAGTGAAGTCCCACAAACCACCCCACAGTCTGTGAGACTTCAAACGGTCTGTTTGGTGGTCCATCAAGTGGGGCAGAGAGTTGGCCAAGGTGTGGGCTGGTTTCTGGTCTAAGTGTGGATCCACGGACCAGTACAAGGTCTGTGTGAGGCCACACGGCCCATGACCCCCTCCATGAAGTGATCCAGAAAGTACCCCGAGAGTTCAAGCCGAAGACGAAACCAAGGAAGGGCTCACGGTCCAGTACACGGTCCGTGTACAAGCAAACGGCCCCCTGAAGCCAATCGTGTGACACTATTTTTCAGTTAATTAGTCCATTTCATTAATGGTTAATTCGTAATTTAATTAATCCATATGCCTCTTTTTTACTTTCTAAGGTCCCATAAACCCCCTTAACCTAACCCTAACCCCTTTTCATCCATTCTAAGGCTCCTCATTACTCTTTAAAAATTCCTAAACTCTCTTGACCTCCATTGTTGAAAGTTTGAAAAAATTTGGGGAAGACAATCCTTGCTTGCTTGATTCTTCAATTCCGTTGGTAATTGTAAGGTATGTGGGTTTGATTCATGGATTTCCTTTCATCCATGAAGACCCAAGAACCCTACTCTTTAATTTTTTATTTTAAGTTTCTCTAAGTTGTGGGTTATTTAAATTTTGAAATATTTAGTTGAATGGGATTATGTGTTGTAGATATTAGGTGATTAAATCATGATTTGAGTTTGAATTTTATGAATGTTCATGGAAACCCTTGAAGAATCAATGTGCATGTCCCCTTTATAATTTAATTATGCATGGGTAATTTGCATATTCTTTAAATATGGAATTTCTCATGATTTATATTGAATTACCTTTTAAATTGTAAATTAATGTTTGATTTCCATTACCCATGTACTTGTTTCTCATTCATGGTATATGCATTGAAGATTGTTTTAATGAAACTCTTGATGAAACTCTTGTTGTGATATGATATGTTAAGGCTTGTGATCACATAGTCTCTCCGTTATGGCTCTTTGAGCATCTTGGGTGCTT
>JBCEWC010007365.1:0-21534 GCA_038996855.1 Solanum aculeatissimum | reverse complement strand
AAACAAGAATATGAAGTCAGATTTTCAAAAAATGAAACGGATTTTTAGATATAGCTAAAACAAGTTTCCGGTAACTTACGAAGCACATTTTTAGGAACTTTTTGGGTCGTTTCATAGGGTTAGGAGGATAGAAAAAGTTTTAAAAAATACCCTTCATTATAAACTACTGGACAGGGTCTATGAGATCCATCTATGAATCGTAGAATCTTCTATGGATCGTACAAAAGTTTAGTGAATTTTGGCCCAAATTATCCCTTGTAGTATCTCAACCATGACCATGTTCTACGGGCCCATCCTGTCTTCTATGGCCCATAAAACCCCCTCGTAGAAATCTCTCACACTTTGTCAAATCTTTATCTTCCCAGATTCCATCTATGAACCCATTATATGGCTCATACAATCTTATACGGGTTGTAGAATCCATCTCGTCGACTGTCTTATTTTCTCCAAAAAAAATCAAGTGTTGGGGTGTATTACGAATCCCAACTGCGATCCCTACTTCCTTTTATGGGCTTGTCTTGCTTATTCGTAAACAAAGTACTGAGATCTAACTTTTCTCCATCACTGACCCCTTATCCATGATCGTTGTCTATGGATTGGGGATAATTTTATGGCTCGTTCTTTCCTCTTATAGTTCAGTAAAAATTTTAAAAAAAAATTCTAAGTACATGTGTCATCTACGAACACCTATCTACAACTTGTAGATTAGTCTATGAGCCATAATCATGACTCGTGAAATCTGCACCAGTGCACTTTTCTGCATTTGCTTTATTGTTTCAACTTCTCAACTTACAAGGTATTACAATATCTCCCTCACGGTAATATTTGTGCTCAAATGGTATAAAAGCTAGCTTGAGCAGAGTAGAATAAATATCTAACAACTTAACATGAATGCAATAATGCAACTTAGATATCAAGTTTATGAAAATTTCAAACTTTTGCATAGAACAAAACTTAAAATTAGTTTCATGAGCATGCATAGATATGATATGACATGAATAAGTTGAAATGTAAGAGTTTGAGGGATTAGATCATGAATAGCTAAGTATCTAGGTCGAAACGAAAAGAAAGAGATATGAATAATGCTTCATAATATCTGCTTTTGCTTCCCATGTAGCACTCTCCACTTTTTGATTCCTTCATAGAACCTTGACAGATGCTACTTCTTTGCTTTTCAACTTTATAATTTTTTAGTTTAGAACCTCCACATAGGTCAAACTTCCTCTAACACCCACACTTTTAAATAGTATTGTAGAACTAGAATCACCAACATATTTTCTTAACAAGGACACATGGAACACCTGATGTACTGATGTCAATTTCTGAGGTAAATTCAATTCATAAGCTACCTTGTCAATACGCCTTAAAATTTGATATGGGTCCACGTAGCGATAACTAAGCTTCCTTTTTTTAGAAAATGCATCACATCCTTTATTATAGAATTTCAAGTAGATCTAATCATCGACATCAAATTCAAGCTTTCTTCTCCTTACATCCGAATATGACTTTTGATGACTTTGAGAAACCTTCAACTTTTTCCTAATAAATATCACCTTCTCCATGGCTTCCAACACCAATTCGGGCCCTATCAAGGCTATTTTTCCCTACTTCAAACCACTCAATAGAATGCATACATCTCCTACTATACAAAACTTTAAAATGAGTTATTTCAATGCTAGAGCGATAACTATTGTTATAAGCAAACTTGATTAATGGTAGTTAATCATCTTAATTACCCTTGAAATCAAGCACACACACTCCCAACATATCTTTCAAGGTTTGAATTATTCTCTCAACTTGTCCATCAACTTGAGGGCAAAAAATAATACTTAACTCAACCTTAGTACCAAAACTCTTTTGAAGTTGAAATGACTTTCAAAAGTGTGAAGTAAATTGAGTACCACGATCCAAAAATAAAAGATAACAAAACACCATGAAGCTTTACCAATTCTTGAATATACGTTCTTGCATAGTCTTTAGCATAATAGGAAGTCTTGACTGGTAGAAAATAGGTTGGCTTGGTCATTCTATCCACTATCACCCAAATTGAATTATGTAGCCTACGAATACGAGGTAACTCCGTTATAAAATATATATTCACATCTTTCCACTTTCAAGTTGAAATTTCAATGTATTGAGATAAACCTCTCAGTCTTTGGTGTAAAACTTTTATTTGTTGACAATTAGGACATTCCTCCACAAACCATGCAATGTCTTTCTTCATACTATTCTACCAATACATCCCCCTCAAATTTCTATATATTTTGGTGAATCCTAAATAAATGAAATATCAAGAGTTACGGGTTTCACTTAATATCATCTCCTTTTGGCCATCCACATTTGTAACACATAGGCGACCTTGGTAATGAAGTACCCCATCTCCTTCTTAGGAGAAAATCTCAATTTTGTTTTCGACAACCAACTTCTTCAACTCAATCAAATTCGAATTCATGTCTTCTTTTGCGTTTACATCTACCATTAGTGAAGATGTCCAATTATTATGAACTAAAATACCATCCTCATTGGAATCACTCTACCTAACACCCAATTAGACCATTTGATGCGCATCCTTAGCCAACTCTTCCTTCCCTTCCTTTACATAAGTAATGCTATTCATAAACATTCAACTTAAAGTATCGGCAACCATGTTCAACTTTCTTGGATGGTACAACACACTCATATCATAATCCTTTAGTAGCTTAAGCCACCTCTTTTGTGGTAGGTTCAAGTATCTTTGGCTAAACACATGTTGAAGGCTTTTGTGATAGGTAAATATGTCAATATGCACACCATAAAGATAGTGCCACCAAATCTTCAAGGCAAATACAATCGTCGCAAATTCAAGATCATGAATGGAATAATTTTGTTCATGTACTTTGAGTTGTCTTGAGGTATATGCTATGACCTTATCATATTGCATTAACACAAAACTCAATCCAACCTGTAAGGTATCATAATATACAACAAATTCATCCAAATCTTCTAGTAATGTCAAGATAGGGGTTGAAGTAAGACGATCCTTCAATGCTTGAAATTTTTTCTCACACTCATCCGATCATTGAAACTTTACCTTCTTTTGGATCAACTTAGTCAAGGATGATGTAATGAATGAAAATACCTCTATAAACCTTCTATCCAGCTAACCCTAGTAAACTTCAGATGTCCAAAGGAGACAATAATTTAGGTCAATTCTTTATCAATTTTAGTTTTTTGGGCTCAATCATTATATCTTCACCAAACATAATGTGACCTTGAAATGTTACTGATCTCCACCAAAATTCGCAGCTAGGCCCTAATTTGGATTGTGACAAAAGATGATCTTAATAAAATACATATTAATACATACTTAAGTAAATAAATTATATATTAAAAGACAATTATTAATACTTAAATAAAGCTACATGCCATCATTGAAATTAAGCAATAATACTTATAAAAATATAAAAATACTTTTTTAGATATGATAAATATGACATCTTTTTTTACAAAATGGTAATAAATTAATAAAAATAATGATATAATATACAAAAGGTTTGTCGATAATAATATTTTTTAAATTTTTAATAAAAAATTAAAGACAAGTATAATAGCTAATACACTTTTAAGTTGTTCAAAATCATTAGACACATAAAGAAAATAATTTGAAAGAAAGTTGGAACAAAATTGGATGTCAACACTCCCGAATAGTAATTTGAAAATTTTGAGCTTAGGTCAAACTTGAAGGAAATCTGAGTCATGTCAGGTCTTGGGAAATACGATAATGGATTGGGAGTTAATTCATGAGTTCGATCATTTAAATTGATAGCCAATATAACAAGGACCTTGTACGACTTTATGAAATTGAATTTGGGTGAGTAGAACTCTCAAAATTAATCTTGGCTCAAGAGGTATATTTTTGAACGTCATGGCTTGAGGATGTATTGTAAAAAAAAGAGGACTGGGATGCGAGTTGCGGAGTTTCTATCTCCGTGCAACCCACCTAGCAGAAAGGATCTTGCTATGACGGTGCCTCCATTGCGGGACAATCGCGAGTTTAAGTTAGAAAAGTCCCAAATTCATTCTTATTTTCTTCCACTTCGTCCTTGAGAGATCAGACATGATCTAGGGCTTATTTTTCAGTTTTTCACCTATTTTATCGACGAAGGTAAGTTAATTATTCTTTTATTTTGTAAATTAATTCCTAGACCATAGAATCTATGAGAATTGTTATACGAGAAGATTGTGACCTGCAATTAATGGTGCAAAAAAGCCTTTGTTGGGGGAGATGATCATAAAAGAGGTCAAGTTTTAAAATTTTGTTATAATCAGGACAATTTAGGCTATTGTCTTTTGATTAATTGTAATTCTTGATTGTTTATAGACCAAGAATGAGCTACGACTTTGAAAAAGGGGAAAGCTCCAGTTACTTGGAGTTTTCAATGCTTGATTTTGAGGTAGGTGATGGTTTGATATTTCCATTTGTGCGATGTATGCTTGTTAATTACTTCGTTAGTAAATCTGCATATATGTGAATAGGGAGTGGTGACATAAACCTAATAAATAATTCTCATGATCATATTGCATACAATGAACCTAATTAGATTGTGTAAGTTGTGAATTATTCATGATGCTTGTAATTGTGATTGTGATTGTGATTGTGGTTATCATTGTAGTTGTGATTGTGATTATTGGATCGAGTGTCACATTTCAACACATTACTGGATCAGATATCGCATTTCGACACATTATTAGGTCAAATGTCATATTTCGACATAACTTGTTTGAGTGTGGGTTCCCTGAGAGGGCCATTGTTGAATTTGTTGTGATGAGAATGATAATTATGGAAATTATATGTTAGGACATGAACTGTAACTTATTATTCTGTCATATGTGTTGATTTACTATGTTGAAGTTATTGACCTACATTTCACTTATTGAAATTATTGGAATAGCAGGTGATCCAACTAGTAACTCTAATAAAGTCCGCATCAAATTTATACTAATGCTAACAAACAAACAAAAAAAATCAACATTAAGAATGATAATATGTTGAATATGTATTCTTCAATTTTATATTGGCTTAGATAATTAAAAGATAACACTCAATTTTAACTTTTTTTTTAGTGTTTAGTCATAGAATTAACACGTATTAGATTTATTTTAGTATGATTTAGTATTTAAATGATGGATTATTTTTATTAACTTTTTTATTTGCAATATTTATTATTTTTAATGAATTAATAATAGTGTATGATGCTTACTGTTTGAGTTACTCCCTAGGTATGTTGAATTGAATTGGTTGTCTAAAATTTTATTTTTAGTGTTCGTAAATATAATACGAGTCCTTCTTTTCACTATTAAAAAATAAAATATATAAGATAATACTAAACTTTATTTAATTTATCCTTCAAATTTCTCATTTTTTGTCAATGAAATTATTATTTTTAACAATATTATGAATATTGTTAAAGGACATGTATGATGGAGCCAAAACTCAGGTAAGAACGGTGGGAGGAGATTTAGAGTATTTTCTTGTTGAGATGAGATTTCCTCAAGGATCTGTGTTGAGCCTTTTCTTTTTGCCTTAGTAATGGATGAGCTGAGACAGTCTATTCAGGATGAGGCTCAATGGTGTATGCTATTTGTGGATGACATAGTATTGATTGATGAGACACGAGATAAAGTTAATAATAGGTTACAGGACTGGAGACATACTTTGGAGGCCAAAGAGTTTAAACTGATTAGGACCAAAATAAAATACTTGGAGTGCAAATTCAGTGTTTTGAGGGATGAAACAGACATTGAAGTGAAGTTTGCCACTAAACCTATTCCCAAGAGAGGAAGCTTTAAATATCTTGGGTCCATCATCCAGGATAGTGGTGATATCCATGATGATGTCACACATCGTATCGGGGCAGCATTGATGAAGTGGAGGTTTGCCTTTGGAGTATTGTGTCATAAGAAATACCACCTAAACTTAAAGGTAAGTTTTACAGAATGATGGTTAGACCGTCGTTATATGAGGTGGAGTGTTGACCAGTCAAAAATTTACATATTTAGAAGGTGCAGGTTGCAGAGATTAGGATGTCGAGATAGATGCGTGGACATATCAGGAGTGATAAGATTAGAAATGAGACCATTCGAGAAAAGTTAGGGGTGACCCCTATGACTGACAAGATGAGGGAAGCGAGACTGCTATGGTTTGGACATGTGTAGAGAAGAAGTACCGATGCTCCTGTTAGGAGGTGCGAGATGTTGAATTTAGGGGTTACGCGAAGGGGTAGAGGTAGATCGAAGAAGTAGTAGGGGGAGGAGATCAAACAAGATATGGCAAAACTTCATCTCATTGAGGACATGACCTTAGACAGAAAGAAGTGGATGTCACGTATTAAAGTAGAAGGCTAATAGAGGTAGAATATTGTCTGACCTTGTGATATAATACGTTAGTAGAAGTAGTCGTGTCTTTATATCTTGTGTCATCATTATTCGTCTTATATTTGTTACTTTTATCGTATTTGTTAATGTCATTTGCTTTTCATTTTAAATGTTTTTCTTTTTTTATATTTAGTATCTTTTGCTTATGGGGCTTGATACTTTTGAGATGAGTATCTTCCGAAAATAATCTCTCTATCTCTATGAGATAGTGTTAAAATTTGCATACATTTTACCCTTCCATACTCCAGTTATAAGATTTTACGGGGTATGTTATTGTTGTTGTAACAATATTATGAATATGAATTGATCCTTTTTATTTCTTTAAAGGTGAAGTTGAAAATTTCAACTAAAAAATCCTTTTCACTTATAAAATTTCAATGTTAGATACTCCATATATTTTATAATTTTAATATAACATTAATTTTTAAAATATATTTATTTAATTTAACTTCAAATTCTATTTTCACAAATATCGTGTAGTATACATTTTCATATATCCAAGCGCTATACCTGTTGATTTCCGGTATAACATTTTTGAAGTTCCTTTTGTTTGTCGACGTTCATAAACCAGTTGGCCTGAATATCCATCTCCGGCGACCTCCTTCCCATCCCTTTCAACGGCGAAATCGACTTCTAGGTGTTTCTCTTTCTCTATCTTCCTCTACAATCTCTCATCTGCGTTTGTTCATAAGAAAAAACCTAATCTAGACGACTTAGGTCGCAATTTTTTTTTTTTGGATGCTTTTCCACATGAAGGAATTCTTGTCTCCGTTTCCAGAAAACAATAAAATTACGAGTTACGACCTTCTTATTTTCTACCAGGTGATATTGGCTCCCAAAATCATGATGATTGTTCTGCTTTTTAGGATACTGATAATTGTTTTTGAAAAAAGGATTACGAGAGAATAATTATCATAATTTCTCATTTACTGAAATCCTCCCAATTAATCGATTGGTCGATTTTAGTTTATGATTTTCTCATATTAATACCTAGGGCATCTCGGAAGCGACCTCTCTTGGCTCCCAGGGGATAAACGTAAGGTTTGCCCACGCTCTACCCTCTCTAAGTTCTACTTGTGGGACTATACCGGGTATGTTATTGTTGATTGTCTCATTATATATCTTATGCGGTTCTTATCATCCCTACACTAAGTAGTATCTGTAATCTGTTAAAAACTGAGCAATTTGCTAACCAAATAATCTGTGGAGGAGTGAGTGAGAGGAAGGGGGATTTGAGTGTAAAGGGGTTGTAAATATTGGTCGGTAAGTGGAACATTCTCAGGGGTCTTTTGGAACCTGCTAGCTATTAGAGTCCATTCATGAGATTATATAAAATGAATTCTTGTTTTTTCATCAAAAGAGTGTTTGACGAATGTTGTTCTTTTCTTTTGTTGGTTCAGGATAACCAGTCAGACTGCAACTGTTTGAAGGATTGAGTCACATTGAGAAAATGAAGTAATGTCTCTTGTTCTGCAAATTCTGTTTACATCTTGCGCTCACTTTAAGTCAGGTTCAGTTTCTAATGAATCTCACCTAGACACGATTGAGAAAGGAAATACTGTATGCACATATTAACTGTCTGTAGCCTGCAGTAGACTGAATGTGCTGTTTGGGAGCCAAGACCTGTTCATGCTTTCTCCTGTATATGTATTTCATGACGTTTTTAATACCTTGAGTTATGCTTACTTGATCCAAAAAACCAAAAAAAAAAAAAACCCAGTTACCTTGACTACATTATTGCAAGTTGAGTTTTTCTGGGGTACGCAGTGGTGCTAATGTTGTGTTCTCATCATGATTTTAATTGTTATTTTTATCTGTTCTTCTGAAAAAACTGGACCTACTTTGGTCTGCCTGCAGTATTAGTATTGTCAGCAATGCTAATTTAATTGCTTCAAACATTTTCTGTTGGTGCAGAAGGGGAGCACATGTAAAGTGGGATGAGGCAAATTTGGGAGAAATTGAGGCAAATAAACCAGTGAGACAGAAAATTACTGAACCAAAGACACCATATCACCGCATGATAGATGATGATGGTATATTCATGAAATTAATTCTTCTTTTTGTGTGCATTTATCTCAGTTCTAATTTGTTTAGTCTCATGCAAGCTTCATATATTGATCAAATAATGTGGTGAGGAGCACTGAGCTGTCATTTCCTGCCTTTCACATGCCAATCAGTCTTTACTAAAAAACAATTGATGCTTGGTAGGCTTATAGATAGGTGAAACATGATTAATGTAATTACCTGGTTTATGCACTTGCGAGTCTTCTTTTTCCTGTTCTTCTTGCTCTGATGATTTATGCACTTCCTCCTTTTTCAATAACCGAGAAATCCTCCGAGGGCTAATGGCTCACGGCTCAAAATTCGGTAGATAATTTGCCCAACTCTATACCCTTCTCTACTTAAATTACTAGTCCTTCGTGTGCGACAAGGTTCAAATCCATGATGTGCACTTAACACATCACGCATCTTACTCTCACCACTAGACCAAAGCTCAACAATAACATACCTAGTACTCCCTCCGTCCCTATTTATTTGTCATGTATACTAAAAATAGTTGTCCCAAAAATAATTGTCAGTTTGGATAATCAAGAGAGAATTAATTATTTTTTTCCAACTTTGCCCTTAGCATTAATTATTCTAGAATTAAGAGGCACATATATAGATAAAAGTTTAATGATTTATAAGGGGTATATTAGTCAAACAACACTTCTAATTAATTTTTTCTTTAAGGGTTGTGCCAAACCTTAACATGACAAATAAATTGGGATAGATGGAGTATGATTCCACAAACAGGGTCGGGAAAGGGTAGGATCTGTGCAAACCTTACTTCTACTTTAGTGGGGCACTAAACTAAAGCCCCTGGGAGGTGATTTATGCACTTACCATTCTTCTTTTCTTCTTCCCTTTTTTGATTAGCTTTCTTTGAGAATGATGATTTGGGTGGAAAAATGTTTAGAAGTCAACTTAGAATTAAACTTATTTGGATCATTTAGCAGTATTTTGCAGACATCCTAAAAGTTTCTTTACATGGTGCTTATACCCTTCAAAAATATGTTGGTCAAGCACCCAAGGGTTGTCACCTAGTGGTCAATGAAGTGGGTTCAAACTTGAGAACCATGAGGTATCAGGTTCAAATCTCAGCAGAGACAAAAGCACTAAGTAATTTCTTCCCATTTGTCCTAACCTTGGTGGATAGAGTTACCTATTGCTTGTGGGAGGTGACGGGTATTTCGTGAAATAGTTGAGGTGCGCACAAGCTGATTTGGACACCACGATTTAAAAAAAAAATACTTTGGTCAAGTGGTAGAGACTAAGAATGCAACATATAATGTATAGGTTAGGTGCACGTCACAAGTTTGAACACCGGCGTATTCAAACTCTTAGTAAGTAAGTGGAGAAAAGTAGTGGGGCAAACCTATTATCCACTGTCTTTTGAACTGTGCACCACCGACCCTTGGCGATTTCTCGATTGTCAAGAAAAAATACCTTTAAAAAATAGGCTTCCTAGTTCGAGATCCCTGAACTTGACACCTTTTACTGTGTGTATACCTAAACTAATTTTTGGTCATATACTTAGCTATTTGGTAGCCTTTAGTCCCTTGGACAACCTCAGCCCAAAGTGGTGTGTGCACTCACTGCAACATGGGTACTTTATGTTATGTGATATTTTTTGACCCTGTAAATTCATTAATATTCTTAGATCATTTTTTTGGGCCAAATTTATCCGAAACGTGTTGGAAACTCCATTTTTTGGCTAAATTGTTTTGTTTGGATAACATGATGGGGTTTCACCTATTTCCTTTTACAAATTTAGCCTCCAAAAAGAGAAATATATAGTTGAAACTAATCGTCATTACATCTGAAGATGAAAAGAAAAAATACACAGTTGAAAATTAGTATTGTTTTGGATAAAACCATTTTTGTGGTTAAAAATAATAGAGTTCCAGTCAAGTTTTCTGTTTTTTCTTTTTTTTTCTTTCCAGATTTGGGGCACAAAAGAAAAAAAATACAGAACTAAGCTGTTGGAATATATAACCATTGTATCTAAAGAAGAAACAAAAAAAATATCTAGTTGGGATAAAATATGTGTGGTACATTAAGAAGAAATGCACAATTTGGAACAGATAAACTATTGTATATGATTACATAGCAATTAACAGTTAAAAAGTACCTCATTTAAAAACTGATTTTTGAATTTTGCTTAACACTCACGTGCCTAAAATGGTGTATATCCACGTTCTTTGCCACATCAGCATTCTTGGGGTCATATTGTCAAGTTTGGGGTTAATTTAAGTCAAACAATAATGAAGGTGTATGCCGAATAAAAGGTGTCAAGTTTAGGGGTTCTGGAGTATTATGCCTAAAAAATAAGCCATCCCCTCCCAATTTCTTAAAAACTTAACATTATTATGTTTCCTATATGGCTAGTCCTGTGTCCACTGCATGAGTATGGATTCAACGTGGCTATGTTGTGTTTTAGTAGGTTTTTAGTATATCTTGAAGTATCCAACATATGATATTCCTATGGTGGTGTGATACTTATGATTATATTGAAGGAAAACATGAAGATTCCACGTAAAGTAGCTAATAGATAAGGCTCTATGGTCCTCCTTTTTGATAGACTAATCATTCATCTGTATTTATTTAGTAAGGAATGTGTATATTGGTCTCTGAAATGATAGCTTATATCACTTATATCTATGCAAGTACATATCTTCCTCACTTTTTCTGATTATGTTGACGTTGTAGGATCTTTATCTCCTATACGCGGTAGTTTTGAGGAGGGCAATGGTGATGCAGTACATGCAGAAGCCATACGCTGTGCATTGAATGAGATGGCTTCTTCCAGTAAGAACAAATCCCGACGGTCTGGCTGGACGTCATCTGAGGATGAAGCCGATGCCATGGACCAAGATGATGCAGGTTTAGTTTGATCTTCAAGACTTTAAAACCCAAATATTCATTGGTTCATGTTTCTAATTCTTATTGAATTTCTGGAGTTCTTCAGGACTAGTAGTTTCATATTTGTTGAGTCTGGCATAGGTATATGCTTCTTGACATTCTGTTTCTGTGTTTGTCCATCAACAATCTTCACTGCTCAGACAGTACGTGATCATATTGATAATCAAGGAGGGAAAAAAAAGGCATTAACAACACCAACAACATATCGCGTGAAATCCCACAAGTGGGGTATGGGGATGGTAGAGTATACGCGGACCTTACCACTACCTCATGGAGATAGAGAGGAGGTTTCCGAAAGACCCTCGGCTCAAATGTATCAGCCCCAAGTAAAACACAAAAAAATAATAGATATAGATTAACGGCTAATCAAAGAGCAATGTCAATTCTGCAAGAAAAAATACAAGTAGCAAAATAATTGATGATCAATAATAAGACAACTATAATGACATGACTAATCCCATGACAAACCTTACGCCGTCACAAGACAAAACAACATTCTACCCCTACTAACCTTCTATCCTAATACGCGACTTCCACTCCTTTCTATCTAAGATCATGTCCTCAATGATATGAAGATACAACTAGTGTAGGATGGAATTGAACGGGATTTGAATGCATCATTTTGAGTATAACTGAATGTGATACAACTCAGTAAATAATTTGGGATCAACTTTCAGGGGTGTCAAATGGAGCAATGGCACTCCTTACAAAAATAGACGGTTGCAAACAAGCAAATGGACAATAAGAAGCTTGGCAACTTGATACCAGTATAGTTATTGCAATTCTGAATATCATCCTTGTCCTGTACAATAGGATCACTATACTACAACTCTATTCTTCGAACATTTTTAACGTCCTAAAAATGATGTTAAACAACCTAGTTAGCCATTACATACATGCTTTTCTTACGTTTTCCAAAGTGCCATCAAGATTTCGTGTGGCCTGATCTCTCTTCCCCTTCTCATCTTACGAATAACCTCTTCAAACTTTATACCCCTACAGCAACAACATACCCAGTGGAATCCCACAAGTGGGTCTGGGGAGGGTAGAATGTACGCAGACCTTACCACTACCTCAGAGGTAGAGAGGCTATTTCCTGGGAACCCTCGTCTCAAAAACCCATAAGTAGAATAAACTAGATATGAAAAAAGGGAAAGGGAAAGGGAAAGAAAATGAAATAGGAAGAACAACTAATAACGAAAAGTACATGATAGTGTGTAAATACGATAAACATCAACATATATATGACGAATAATGACAAGACAACCCAGGATATAAAAACATGATTAATCTTACTACCCTACTATACCCCAAGTCTAGACATCAACCTAATCCTACTAACCTATTAGCCTACTACTCTTATTCGTGACCTCCACTCCTTTCTATCTAAGGTCATGTCCTCGGTGAGTTCAAGTTTCGCCATATCTTGTTTGATCACCTCCCCCCAGTACTTCTTCAGTTTGCCTCTACTCCTTCGTGTAACTCCTAAATCCAACCTCTCGCACCTCCTAACAGGAGCATTGGTACTTTTTCTCTGCACATGTCCCAACCATCGCAGTCTCGCTTCCCTCATCTTATCAGCCACAGGGGCCACCTCTAGCTTCTCCCGAATGGTCTCATTCCTAATCTTATCACTCATAGTATGACCACACATCCATCACAACATCCTTATCTCTACGACTTATATCTTCTAAACATGTGAGTTTTTGATTGGCCAACACTCCACCCCATACAGCAAAGACGGTCTAACCACTATTCTGTAAAACTTACCTTTGAGTTTAGGTGTATCTTCTTATCACATAGTACTCCAGAGGCAAGCCTCCATTTAGTCCATGCTGCTCCAATACGATGTGTGACATCATTGTCGATATCGCCACTACTCTGGATGATAGACCCAAGATATTTAAAGTTTTTTCTCTTGGGAATAAGTTGAGTGGCAAGCCTCACATCAATGTCTGCTTCATCCCTCGCAACACTGACTTTGCACTCCATGTATTCTGTTTTGGTCCTGCTCAGTTTGAACCCTTTAGATTCCAAAACATGTCTCCAAACCTCCAATTTATCATTAACTTTAGTCTAAGTCTCATCAATCAGTAATATGTCTTCTGCAAATAGCATACACCATGGAACCTCCTCCTGAATAGACCGCGTCAACTCATCCATCACCAAGGCAAACAAATAAAGGCTCAACATAGATCCTTGATGAAGTCCCATCTCAACAGGAAAATACTCTGAGTTTCCCTCCCGCTGTTCTTACCCGAGTTTTGGCTCCGTTATACATGTCCTTTATTACCCTAATATATACCATTGGAACGTCTTTCACCTCTGGACACCTCCATAGGACATCCCTCGAAACTTTGTCATAGGCCTTCTCGAGATCAATGAACACCATATGGAGGTCCTTCTTTCTTTTCCTATATTTCTCCACTAATCTCTGAACAAGATGAATTGCTTCAGTAGTCGATTGCCCCGGTATGAATCCAAACTGATTCTCTGAAATAGACACTTCTTTTCTCATCCTCATCTCTACCACTCTCTCCCAGACCTTCATTGTGTGACTTAATAACTTGATATCCCTGTAATTGTTATAGTTTTGAATATCACCCTTGTTCTTGTACAATGGAACCATTGTACTCTTTCTTCATTCATCAGACATCTTGGCAGTCTTCATAATAATATTGAACAGTCTAGTCAACCACTCTATGTCATCCTTGATCATGTTCTTCCAAAAATCTACCGGAATCTCATCAGGTTTGATTGCCCTCCCTCTCTTCATCCTACTAATAGCACGTCTAACCTCCTCAACTCTGAACTGCTTGGAATAACCAAAATCTCGATGACTTCCGGAGTGTGCCAACTTACCCAGCTCAATATCTCTATCTCCTTTTTCGTTTAGGAGTTTATGAAAGTAAGTTTGCCACCTTAGCTTAATGGAAGTTTCATCCACCAACACCTTACCCTCCTCATCCTTGATGCACTTGGTCCAAATCGCGGACTTTCCTTTCCCTCCCTTTAGCGAGCCTATACAATCTCTTGTCTGCCTTTATCACTTAGCTCCTTATATAGGCGCTCAAACGTTGCTGTTTTAACATTCATCACCGCCATCTTCGCTTCTGTCTTTAGCCATCTTATAAATCTCCTTAAGCCTTCATTTTTTCATCGTCATCCCTACACTCCAACCACTTCGTGTAAGCAATCTTCTTAGCTTTCACTTTGCCTTGGACTTCGTCATTCCACTACCAATCGCCCTGACGTCCACCAAAGGTCCCTCTCGAAACCCCTAGTACTGCGGTAGCTGCTTTTCTAATGCAACCAACATTATTGTCCCACATATTGTTCACATTTCCGCCACTACTCTAAGCCTCTAAATTACTCAACTTTTCTTCCATCTCTCGGGAAAGGGCAGGAGTCAGGCCTCCCCATCTAATCCTCGGATGGGCATTAATAACCTTCCTCTTCATTTCTCTCTTAATCTCTAAATCCATCGCTAGAAGCCTATGTTGAGTGAAAATATTTTCACTCGGAATAACCTTGCAATTCGTACAAAGACTTCTATCGTCCTTCCAGAAAAGTAAGTAATCAATCTGAGTCTTAGCTACCGTAATCCAGTGATTTTCCCTCTTCGGGAAAACATGAGTTAGCAATAACTAACTCAAAGGCTTTGGCAAAATCTCGACAACTCTCAGAGTGCTCTAAATCGCCACACAACATTCCTATTCCCCTCTTCATTCAAGAGTTTATGGAAGTATGCTTGTCATCTTCGTCTAAATATGTGCCTTTTCCATCAATACTTTACCTTCCTTATCTTTGATGCACTTTACTTTATCCTGGTCATGAGCCCTCCTCTCTCTCGCCTTGGTGAGCCTATACAGCTTCTTATCCCCGCCTTTATCCTGAGTTTCCTTGTACAAGCGTTCAAATGCTTCCATTGTAACAACTAACTATATTTCCTTCTTTGTCGTCTTATACCTCTCCCTATTTACCCTCGTTTCCTCCTCACCAACCTTGGCTTCCACTTTCCCTTAGATCATTCCATTCCACCACCAATCCCCTCCAACATTATCCTTCGAGACCCCCAACACCTTTCTAGCTACTTATTAATGCAATTAGATGTCCTATTACACATACTACTAGCATCCTCACTACTCCCTCATATCCTGAGATCTGGCAGTTGACAAGTTACACCACTTGATTCTTAATAGGTATACGAGGCTCTCTTTTGCTTAATCTCTAAATCAATTGCCAAGAGCTCATATTGGATTATAAGATACTCACTTGGGATAACCTTGCAGTCTTTACATAAACTTCTATCACACTTACTAAGGAGTAAGTAATCTGTCAGAGTCAGCCATTGTACTACAAAACATCAGCAAGTGATCTGGTGGCCAAGACTCATATAAATTACTTACTCCTTAGAACGTGTGATAGAAGTATTATAAGGCTATCTCGAGGAAGGCATTATGCTATTAAATTGTGTGATCAGTTTCTCTTAACCTCCCTTTTATTTGCTTAGTTATTTTGGTTATCAAGTACTTGCTATCTTCTTTTGGATCAGTACGAGTTTTTCTTTACTCCTTTTTAACTTCTTTATCCCCTTGAGTTTTTCTACCTTTTGATTTGAAGGCTTGGGGTTGGCTTTGGTGAGGGAGAAGCAAGGGGATGGGGTTATTGACGTCTGAGATGAAGGAATGTCTTATCCAGTAATCACTGGATTGCTTTAAGAGGACTTTCTAATTTTGATTTATCCTTACCTGTATATGAATTAAGGCCTATCAATTGATTGATTTCGTGTTGGGTTCCTTTTTTACTTTCCTCAAGTGTATTTTATTAAGTTTCATTTGCTCTATCCAGTGATTTGTATATTGAATGCAAAATCAAGTATACTCGGGCATTTGATATTTTTCTGCAATTTGACAGATTGTGGTTCAAGGAAGGGAAGGAGCTTTAAGGAGCACAGGCGAGCCCACTATGATGAGTATCGGAAAGTCAAAGAACTCCGTCAAAAGGGCTCCTCTCTTGAAGAAACATCAGATGATGAGGATGAGTATGACGTGGAAAAGGATGGGAGGTCTGACTCATCATCATCATTGACTACTGCTGTTAAGGACATAGAGATTAAAGAAGGCAGCATGGACACTTCTACATAGTACTCTTTACCAGTCCTTCGAGTTCCGATCAACCAGACGAGCATTGTTGATTTGGTTTTGTTTCCATACTCACTCTGTTTATATCCGTCTAACTTCGGTTTGTAAGTTGAAGTTGTGTATTAAAGTTTTATCAACCTTCAGGATGATAAAAGTTCTGACATATCAAATGGCACATATTCAGTTAGATTTCTGTGTCTGCCATTGGCTTTAGATAATGGAGTATGCTGAAACCCAATTTTTTGTACACTACGGCTTGTAGGTTGTCCTTACGTCTATGATGTTTAATTGCTAGTTTAACTTCAGTTTTCTGTGATGAGGTTGTGAAAGACCAAAATTGTGGACCGGTAAGGTGACTAAGGTTCATATTACACGTCTTTAAAGTTTTTGTACACTCATTCAGAAAGACGTTTAATAGCATTGTCTAATTTACCTGTTATCTATTAATTATTTCATTCAAATAATACTTCAATTATATTGGAGTAATAAGGGTAAGTTTAAAGGAGAGAGTGGAACAGTAAACATTTCTTTTTTCTTTTTTCAGGAAGTTAGTTGGAACGAATGATTTATCACTGCATTTAGTAGTAAGTTGTAGGTTTTTCCTGAAAACTTGCGTGTTACCTCACATGTTTATTATATAAGTTCTGTTAAGATATTTAACCCTCCTTTTAATAACGTAAAGCTCAAATTTAGGGTTTGTTTAGTAGGGAGCAAAATATTTTTTAATGGATGGTCAAAATATTTTTGAAATTTCTTTTGTTAGGTAAAATAAGGAAAATAACTTTTTTAACGAAAGTAAGAAAAATGAATTTTATAAGTGGCATTTTCAATTTATTATCTCCTCTCCATCCATGGTGGATGGTCCATCCAACACCTCAACCCTCACATTTTTAAGTGATTTTTTTTTTATAAAGCCTTTTTAGGTAACTTTTTTCTTCTATATTTTTTTTGGTATTTTCTCTCTTTTTTTATTTATATTTACCGTTACCTCATAATTTTTGCCATATGTTGTTTATTATATTTTGAGGATTACATTATCTTGATGATGTTATTGTATCTCTTATGGGAAAAAGCATAAAGTCACACCTAAAGTTGTACTGAAAAGCAGAATGCACGTTTCAACTATGAAGACAGCCTATTACACACCTGTAGTATTCATAAGTGAATTATTTTTCCCTTTCCTAACCCCAACTTCAAGCGCGTTTCAGGACGTCTATTAAGGTGAATCAACACTTCAATTTTCTATTTTTTTTACTTATTAAAATGACCCAACGATCTGAAATCACCCATTACACCTCGTTATAACCCACCCACCCAACCCTAATTCTTAACAAACAAAAATGAAGAACCCTAAATCCTCAAATTGAAGTTCAAACGCACCCAATTCGTTTGAATCAAGGATAATTTTTTTTTCATTTTGATTCATTCCTCTCCTTTTCATTTTGATTCATCTCCTTCTTTTCCATTTTGATTTCTTTCTCTCTTTTTGTAGATTTTTTGGATATTTGTCGTATTGAGTTGTATGATTTTTGTTAGTGAAGTGGTAAAATGAGTCAAATAAGTTTGACTAAGCTCTGTATGCAAGACGAAGATCATGAAATGGATAAGGTGCGAAACAAACATGGATTTATTCTGCCATTGTTAACCTCTTGAACGTCAAGAAATCCTGGTAGAAGATATTTAGTTAGTCCTTACTATGGGGTAAGTTAAATGGATTAACACCTAAAGTTGTATAAAAAATTTGATTTACTATGTGATAAGTTGAATTTATGCCTTTATAATTGATCTTCAAGAGTTATAAGTTGATGTATTTTGTTGTTTCTGTTCCCTTTAAAATGGTAGATCATGTGATATTTGGCTTAAGAAGGATGACTATATTGATCCAAGATCAAAATTTGTAATTCCTTAGTTGTCGGGAAGAATTGGTGAGCTTGAGCAAAGAGTTGACGCTTTAGAAAAGAATGAGAACAAGTCTACTAGGTCGACCAACTCTGTGGAAAGCAAAACATCATATATGAATGAAATAGAGTCGAAACTGGACAATTTTGACGATGATTTGAAAAAGATGAAAGAAAATGAGAAGAAGTAGAAAACCAAATTGGCTAAGTCCAAGAAAAGGGAGAAACAACTTTGGATTACTCTCTTGTGTGTTTGTATTCTAGGTATAAGTTTTGTTGTTCAAGACATATTCTCATTCAAAGGAGATTCAAGGAAGTTGCCATGATATCTTGATGCAATTGTACTTGTAATATTGTAAGAAATTGGTGTTGTAAGGAATTAGTGTTGTTAGTGTTGTAATGAACCTTTTTTTTGGTGTAATTGTACTTGCAATTTTGTAAGGATTTAGTGTTGTAACAAGGAATTGGTGTTGTAATGATCTTTTTTGGTGTAATGAAATGTTAGACTTGATCAAAATTTGTCACTTTGTCTATCTATCTTTAGTTTATGTTGGTGTAATGAAATGTTGCTAAAGAAGTGGACATAAATTATACATTTAGTTGGGTGCATCAATTGCCTAAAATATCACAAATAGAGGCAAGAGATAACATAGTAGAATAGCACATAGTTACATAGATCTCTCATGGTAAATAAGAGAAAAGTCATTGCTTGACATTCATAACAAAAGAGAATCTCAAAGTTTTATATATAATTTGTAGTCATAACTGCCAATTCATAGCAAAAGAGAATCCTAGAATCCCAAACTAAAGTGATCACAACTATTGTTTTCAATAGAATCATAATTGCCTAAGCATTCTGTTAAATATAGTTACAACAAAACATAAAATTTCAACTGCGACATTGGAGCATTGAAGCTCTCTTGACTCAAATGTGCAGCTTTAGAGCTTGTCTCAATATATTTTTTCCTCCGCATTTCTTCAAGTTGTCTTGATGTCACAACCTGTTTTCCCTTCCACTTCACACCTTTTGTCGGTTTACTCCCAAGATCTCCAGTGACAAATTCTGAAGACTTCACATTCCTAAATTTTTCACTGGCCATTCCAGGCTGCTCAAACAAGTATAAATAATTTTGTGTTAATAAAGATTGTAAATGATGTGTAAGTATACAAAACTAGTTACATTAATAATAGTAGCTCCACTTTCTGTGTTAAGTACTGATGAGTCCATATTTTGAACTCATATTAGGCCTAGTTTGCAAAGAAATATTGTCCTTAGTGTGCTATTATTTTCAATCTCTAACTGTAATGATCCTCAAGTCGTTTTGAGAAATAGAGCTTTTTATTCCATAAAAAATTTATTTCGTAAATTTTAAAAGGGACTTTTTAGACTATTCAATAACTTTTGATATTTAATTTAGGGGTATTTTTAGATAATTAAATTAGTTGATGGGTTGAAATAATGATTTAGTTAAGACCCTAGACTACTTGTATCATATTTACTAAAATAAATTACTAGGGTTCTCACTTTTAGTGCATAATTAAAAAGAAAGAAAGAAAGCAGCGTTGCTTGCAGTAACCTAACATATTCAATTTGAGTTTCCTCTCTATCCCTATACATTAGATAATACTAATTAAAGTCATCCTCTTCATATGCATACATGTCTTCACCCCTTCTACCTGTATAACAAAATCAACCACTTCCTGAAAAGACTTTGCTGAAGCAGTCACCTGCAAGGCTGAAATTTGCAAATCTGATCTCAATCCTTTCACAAAGCGATGAATCCTCTCCTCTGGACTGAAGAAAAACTGAGTAGCATATCTAGACAGAGCACAGAATTTGGCCTCATAAGCTGCAATAAACATCTTCCCCTGCTCTATATTAAGAAACTCATCTCTTCTCTTGTCTGTCAAAGTTCGAGGAATATACTTCTCCATAAAAAAGTTCCGCAAGGGAGGTGAGTTTAGCGGTTCTTACTCCAAAGGACAGAGTTCTGGTGGTTATTTAGCCCGTCCAATCCAGTCTTCATTGCAGATTTCAAATGGGGTTCCATCAGGAACTAACCAGCCTCTCCCTAATTTTGGGGGCCATATTCAGTCTTCTTCATCTTCACAGAGGCCCACTCTTGATCCTAAGACTTGTTATGAATGTGGTGAGGTTGGGCATATTAGAAGGTCTTGCCCGAGGCAGAGTCAGACTTGGTATGATAAGGGTTATAGAGGCCCAACAACTAGAGGTCGAGGTGGCCTTGGTAGAGGCCGTCATTCTGGAGGACGTGGTGGCCAAGGTCATGGGGGTCACCAGTCCGGACGGGGTGGCAGACAGGTTGGAACTACTGGTACACAACCTAGTAGAGAAAATGGTCAGACAAAAGATAGGGCTCATTGTTATGCCTTTCAGGGGAGGCTAGAGGCAGAGGCATAAGATGTTGTTATCACAGGTACTCTTCTGGTTTGTGATCGCACTGCTTTCATATTATTTGATCCTGGATCCACTTTTCCTATGTATCTTCTGCTTTTGCTAATGGACTTGATTTGCATTGTGACTTACTTGACGTGCATATTCGTGTTTCTACTCCTGTTGGTGAGTCTTTGTTAGTTGAGAAGGTGTATATGTATTGCCTTGTGACTTTTGTGGGAAGCAAAACTTATGTAGATTTGATTATTCTAGAGATGGTTGACTTTGATATAATCCTGGGTATGGCTTGACTTTGTCCAAATTTTGCAGATTTCTCTTACAATTATGCTATGATTTAAGTTTGATAGATTGAGAAATGTAATTAGACATTAGGTGTATTGTATTATAAGAATATCATTAGATTTTATTATTGGAGAAATTAAGACTTAACCCTAGCTTTGAGATTTATGAAATTAATTATAAAATTGGATGCGTTTTGGGGGTCTAGGATAGATATATAGTAATATGGGTGTCTACGAACTTTCATTCTTATGAATATCTTATATTTGATAGATTGGTAATCTTCTAAGGCATTGAAGAAAGGAAAAACACTGGTGGATTAGCTAACTTGGTTTCGATTTTTCAATTGAGGTAGGTTATGGTTTATTCTATATGTTAGATAGACTCTTAATAGTAATTGATATGCATTGAGTGATGT
>JBCEWC010007364.1:0-21534 GCA_038996855.1 Solanum aculeatissimum | reverse complement strand
ATACCTTTTCGAATCAGATCTCTTTACTTTGAAGTTGAAATTATTTTCTATTCTATATTTTGTCATCACTGCAACCAACGTTGACTTGTTCTTATACAACTGTTTTTCCTTCACGTCGGTATTCTGTGTATCAGTTATGTTATTTGTTATTTCTATTTCTGGAATATAAGCGGAGTTCTCCACATTTGATTCAACCACGGCAAGGGCATGTGTATCATGACAAATCCCCTCAACACACACAATTTCGTCGTATTCTGAATCAAAGTTATGAATCGATTCATCATTATTCATAATTACATCTACGATCAATGGATATTTTGAAATTCCGCCGTCATTCCTCTTTATCTTAAAATATACTCTCACGCCCATGTCGTTTCTGATCAAAATAGGTGACGAGCTACCTTCAACAACATATCTAATTTCAATGTCGTTTGATCAATTGTTGATCCCCAATTCAGCTGCAATTGTTGATTTCAAATTGAAAAATGAAATTGTTTCCCCAACCACCACTCCGTCAATTTTGTATCTCGTATAAACTATGTTGTTTTCCCAAATGCCACCATGTTTCAACAAAATAGCCACATTCGTCATTTTGTGGTCTCTCGACTGTTGTGGATGAAGCTCTGCAACTTTTTTTAAAATTTTGAAACGGAAAGGGTCGATCGACTGTTGTGGATGAAGCTTTGCAACTTTTTTTAAAATTTTGGAACGGATTGGATCAATTTTGTAGGGATTGAGTTTGATTGGAATTTATTCAGCTTAAATTTAAGAATCTAAATCAGTTTCCGTTTTTATTTCAACTGATTTGTATGAATCAACGTGTATGATTCATGTTTTAGAAATGAATCCCGAGAAGCTACATTTTAAGGTATTTTTGTAATTTTGAAAAGGGTCGGGATAAATCGAGATTATTGTCCCAAATTATGGAATTTGTAAAATTTTCACTAGTATAAATTATAATATACTTATTAGTATGGGTTACACGCGCAAAGCGCGTACCCAGAAACTAGTACTTCTAAATATAGTGTCGCATTGTATTAATTATGTTTGCCTTAATTATATATAAAATATTTTTATGTATAATTAAGAGCTTGTTTGGAAAAGTTAAAAACTCCCTCCCCCAACTTTTTATTTTACAGCTTATAAACTGTTCTACTTTGACCAACAAAATTACTTTATTACCCTAAACATTTTTTTATATTACTCTCAATTATCACACTTTATTATCTATCGTTGCTCTCTTTTAACGCAAATATATATATATATATATATATATATTTCTTTCACCATTCTTTTTATAAATAATTTATCATAACAAAAAAATATTAATATGATAGACAATAACAATTACTCATAAACAAAATTAAAAAACATTTTAAAAATTTCATGTGATCTATTCAAATTATATATTTTAAAATTAAAAATAAATTGTGTATATAAAATTTACATAAATAATAAGTTTATATTAATATTGAATTAAAATATAAATTTATTTTACTTTATTTTATTTTTTAGACAGAAAAATCTTAAAGTAATAAGTTTTTATAATGTTAATAGTTTGAAGGGTATTTTAGACATTTTTAATTAAAAAAGTGCTTAACAACACTTATGTGTCAAACACATCAACAATTTTTTTTCAGCTACAACACTTTATCCAAACACATAATTGCTTATTTTTCAAATAAATTTCATCACTTTAAAAAAGTACTTTGAAAGCACTTTTAAAAGCTATTTTTTTTCAACTAAGCCAAACGGGCTCGTAATCTAATGAATCGATAGACAATAATTATTGAATTTCTTGATCAAGTTCATGTAAGCAGCTATTTAAACACAAACTAGAACCTACAAATCAATATAAACTACATTAAAGATCAAATGTTTAGTCATGGAATCTACACTTGCACTCATCTACATGCTATCTAGAATATGGAAAAAAAAAAAAACTTCTTTTTTGTCTTTTGGAGGTCCCTAGATTTTCCATGCATCAACTCACAATATTTTTGTGTTCTTCCAATCTCAGTAATCATTTTCCATTCTTCTTTTCCAGAGTCTGAGGATGAACACTTGATACTTCTAATCTTCTTCTTTCATTTCATCTTTGGAACAAACAAAAACTGAAGAGCAAAAGCCAAAAACAAAAGAAAGAAAGATCCTTTAACATTTAGTGGTGACAGAGCTATTTACAATTTGGTATCTCATCAGAAAACTTCAGGGAGTGGCCTGCCTTGAAGAAATGACTTGAACATCACAAGTGATCTCTCTGGCTGTGAGAAAGGAGCCTCATGCGAAGCACCTCTAATCGTGGCAAAGGAGAGGATATTGTCATAAACATTTGTCCATCCACCAACCTAACACAGCAAAAAAACGAAAAACAAAATGACCTTTTGCCTGAAAAACAGTAAATTGGACATGGTGAAATAAAGATCGTTTAACTTCTATGCATTAATAATGTAATTCTTTTTTTTTTGTTTTTGTAATTGCGTGATATTATCCATACAAGTGGAGTTAGTATCCTGAAAAGTAAGACGAGTAACCTTCTAATGAATGTCAAATTGCACTTTTGGTGGATGTATAAGTTTGATTTTATCTGTAAAATAGTACCTGTTGTCCTGCAAACCAAACTCTATAGGGGACAGTTGTGTTCAGCCGCATCTGCCTTGCTAGCTGCTGAACAGTTGCGCGGCTTCCAATCAATGGAACGACAGAATCCTGATCCCCGCTGTTTGTAAAGATTTTAAGAACATTGGTGTTAGATGTAGAATGAATTGCCAAGCTCACATGAGAAATTAAGTGCACATTAAATGTGGCTGCATATATACCTGTATATTAAAACTGGAATTCTTTCTTTGACAAGCATTCCTATTATGGAGATGGTTGGTATCTCTATGTCAAGCAGTTGATAGTCCAGAATGCTGTGGAAGCAATGAGAAGTATCTGTTATTTAGGAAGTTGTAAACTGGAAAATTATGGTACCAGAGGCAATGGTCCATAAAAAACTCGAGACCAGCTATGTTGCTCAAACTCTTTAAAAACATCGCCGTGTACATGTTGGAACCTCCAAAAGTAGTGCCTTTTTGGAGGATCTGACACAGGTGCAATAGCATTTTTGGGGAGTTTGAGCAATATAGGAGAACTAGAAGATGGTGGTTATTAATATCCCTGGCCATTGGAATGATACACTTCATATTCTGCTACGGCTTTAAGTTATATACTCTAAATAGTAGTGAATTTTAACATATGGTAGCAGTTTCTTTACCATCTTTCCAGGCTATCCATTATCTTATGACCTGATTGTGTAAATGCTACCATTTCTTTGTCACTATGCTATTCAGCTACTAACCATTTTAGCAAAGCAAGAACGCTTACCTGCTGCAAACAGACCATCTGCGTACTCCAACAAGCTCGGCATGAAGAGCCCTTCTCACATCCTTCCGGTTCAAGTAATTGACAACTTCATCTTCCACACATACATCTAACTTCTCAGCATTTTCCTGGTTATTAGTATCAATTTAGATTATTGTCAATTTAATCAGAAAAGAACACGATAGACGCCTAACAAATAAAGGGAGAAAGTAGACTTACTTGAGGACTTATAATCTTGGATTGGGAGAGCACAGAGGAAATACAAACATCAAGGGTAACATCATACTTGTCCACAAACTTACTGGTTTCTCTGCTTACTAAACTCATGACTCTCGAACAGATTGGTGATACAGAGTCCCTATAGTACTCGCTAACATATCGAGAATAATTACAAGCAGAACTAAACATTCTGTATGTTGGATCTGATATTAGACCATGAGACCAGAAGTATTCTGCCCTTGAATTAAAGTCAGTAGCGAATTCCAGAACCGGATTACCTAGCTGCAAAGAAACAAAAAAAAGGGGATTAAAAAGAACTTTTCTTCTAAATATCTCAATAACATGTAATGTATAAAGAAATACTTATGATGTGCAACTTATTTTGAAACTTTAGGATAAACTTACTGCAACTCCTTTTAGATTGAACAATTGCTTCTTCTTGTTAAATGCCATCATGAGCTTTGCTAGTTGAGGTACATAATGTCCTATAAGCAAACACGCCAAAATGTGATTAACCAAGAACATCAGAAATAAAAGTACCAAACAATGTCCATCTATGGCACTTATAAAGAATAATCTTACCTGCATAACTTTCACCAGTCAGAAACAAATTGCTTTTTCTGTACTGTGGAAATTTATGGAACCATCGTAGCAAGAATACAACATTGTCTCTGGCTTAAGAATACAAAAAAGATGACAACTTTAGAATTTAGATGCAAAGGCATATAAAGCAAGAAATTTAAAATTCAATTAAGACAAAAAAAATAAGGATTAAAAAAACAGAAAGTTTCCAGAATCCACATTAACAATAAAGAAGATCTTTTCCTTTCCATTAAATTGTAAGTTACTCCGTTATACTGCTGAAAATCAGCAATCACATGCTCATCATAAAAGTCAAAAGGAAAAGATAAAAAGGAACAAGCTTTTGGAAATGAACCAATAGCTGTAATTACAAAGATTCAACGCGAAATGCATGTTGAATTAGTACTTGGAGCTATGTTGCTCGGACTCTCCGAAACTGATGCCAATCCCATGTCGGATTCTCCGAAAAATGCACTACTTTTGGAGGAGCCGACAGGGAACTGTAGCCGTCGAAGTGTGTGAAAAACATAGCTTGGGAGAGGCAAAAATACCTGTTACTTCATCATTTACTGTCTCATAGGAAGAAGGATCAGATGAATAAGAGAACCCAACTCCAATTGGGCTTTCCAAATACAACATGTTTGCCTCTGCAAATATTTCAAGAAAGATAAACAATCATTTTTTTTACTTCTCAGAACTATGAAGTCACCACAGAAAAAAATGGGAAAATTTTCTTGAATAAAATGGTATATCACCTTTGTTCCAGCTGTGTTCATTCCTAACAAGAACTTGTCCTCTTGGTCTAAATGGCCCATTTTCAGAAAATGCACCAACCCCAAGTGAAGAACATCCAGGTCCTGCAAAAATTTTTTTTGCAAATACTCAAAAAGATTGAAACTTTATCAAGAAAAATAACACCCCAAAACAAGAATGTATTAAATTTTTTGAAATTGTATACCTCCATTCAACCACAAAACTAAAGGCTTTGAAGCTGGATCTGTTTCAGCTTCAACAAAGTAGTAAAAGAGAGATCTTTGCTTCTTATCATCAACAGTAACATATCCTGAAAATTGTTGAAACCCCACTTGAGGTTGTCCAGGCAATTTAATGATCTTGTCTGGATGAGACAATGCAGACACAATTCCTACAGAAGCATAAAGAAGAGAGAGAAAAACAGCCAGAGCCATTGGTTCTGAAATCTGCAAATTCACAAGGAAAAAAAGAAGTTCAAGAGATTGAGAGCCTTATGTCACTGAAAGAGAAAGCTATATATATATATATATATATATATATATATATATATACATGACTAGTTTGGTCGGGAATAAGTTATGCCGAGATTTTATTCCAACCAAATATGAAATAAATCATCGTATCAGACGAGCCCATATACTTTGACAGAACTTAGTAATTTTAATTCAAATTTTATATCTATATTTACAAATTCAATAAATTGCATTTTCTAAAGTTTATAAACTTAAAATTCTAACTTGACAATTATTATTTTTAACAGAGAGTCATGTACTAGCTTGGGGGATTAAAGAAATAGCATGCCTAACCCAACATATCAATATCATAATAAAAGTTTTTATCATTTCTTGTCTGTAGTTACTGTAGGCATGGAATTATATTGATGATAGAGAGACCAAAATGACCAGAGGGGAAATTCTTTTTAATTAGGTGGTAGTCCCCACTTTGCTTACCATAAGGCTTGTGTCATTTGGTTTCTTGAAAGTGAAAGGTGCTTTCTTGGCCCTCTTCACTCAAAAATTCTAAATTACAGTCTTCTTTATTCCCTCTCTGTTCATTTAACAAGGCATATTTTTTGTCCATTTTGAGAAAATGAGACCTTTCTATATTAGAGAAACTTCTTGCATCTTAACATCTCATTTTGTCTATATCAGAAGCTTTCATAATTAAATTAATGATAAAAGTAATACACCCTCCGCCTCAATTCAAGTGTCTTGATTTGATAGAACACGGACTTCAAAAAATATACAATTCTCTATATCCTAAACTTGTTATACAAAATAGGAAAATTGAAAAACTTACTAAATGTAGAAAGATACGTATTTTTTGAGATGGACTACAACAACATTACTAGTATCTCATAGAGATAGAGAAACTATTTTCGAAAGACCTTTTTGAGACAGATTAAAAAGAAAATAAGACATTTAAATTGAGACGACGAAAGTATTAGATTTAGGTTCCCAAGGGGCAAGATAATGAGAACAAAGTTAAAAACCAGCACATAGTAGGTCATCTTTTTGGGCAGGTAGCTAAACCACTGGAAAGGCATGTTTCTTTTTTGAAAGTAGCTTTACAGTAATACTTTCCATGTCTTACTAAATGTGTGAAAAATGAACATGTAATATGGTGTCACCAGAGGATAATTACACTATTTTTTTTGCTTCATCTTCAAGTAAAGAGCATGACAGGATCATAGTTTCTTTTCTTGCAAGAACTAGCTAAAAAGTTCCACTAAATTATTATTACAGTTTTTGTAATTACTTTAAGCATAGTTTAAGAAGAAACTTTAACCATTAACTCAACTGAAAAACAAGGGAAAATGAGATGATGTGGTCCACTAAAGATGAGAAGAATGTTCAATGAATGTACAAAAGTAGATAATGGCATATACATACTTCACATCAAATACAACAGTGTTGTAGACATTTTCTTTATGTATGTATTAGGTTGAATGGATTATAATATAGTCTTTGGGCACCACAAGAAAAAAGGGGTCTTATAATAATAATGAAGTATCATGATTTGTCAATTGACTTTTCACACACATTCATAAGAACCTCATTATGTCTTCTACTTCTAAGCCAGGGTCCCCTATCCCCACCCCCCACAGTCCCCTACAACCCAGAAAGAACCTTTACAAAAGTTGCACTTACTTAAATCATTCTCTTTTTTCCCACTTGTATAACTGTCCAAAAGCAGAGACAGATAGACATCTAAGCTTCTACCTGCATTGCCCAAGTTTGAAATTTTGTTCAAATATTCTATATGCATAATAGTATAATTTTTCTACCAAAGTTGTTCAATTCTTGAGTCATTTTTACCATTGCATTGCATTTGATGTTTCAAAGTTTAGAAGATTCAATAATTATACATAGATAAAAAAAATATATTTATTTATAAATACAATATAATTTTTTAACGAAAATAATTCAAAAAAAGAACAATTTGAGAGACCTTGTGATAAATCCCTTTGCATGAAAAATTACAGGGATGTATATATTGTCTTCTTTTCAGCTAAAAATTAGCTGTTAACACTTAAGTACACAAGTCAAAGACATCTTTTTGGTGGCATTTTTTCAAACTCTTAAACCTTCCCTAACTAACTTAAGAAATATAGTGCACCTAATTTGTTGACTTATTTAAAGTCAATGCATCACTTTTGGGCGGTAACAACGTTTTGAATTATCATCAACATGTATAATTTTACCCTCACGTATGTCTTACGATATCATCATATTTACTCTATTTATGTGTCATTTTTCTACAATTGAAGTATTTGTACCATTTTATTTATTGTTTCTCGAATGACATCAAGTTTTAGCGCCTATAATCACGCTAAAAGATTGATTACTCTTGTAACTTCAATTACATTTATTCATATATGTAGCGTGAAAGACACACATAAAATTGCAATTTCCCAAAAAAGATATATTACATCTTTTGCACGCTCAAACATGATGTTCTTTTTTTATGAATTCCATGCCAGCAATGATAATGTTTCACAAGATATCTATTTGACTCACTAATGAAATTTTTGCACTCTTCCTTCTGCTGGGGCCTCAATTACACTAGACTATATATATATCACTTTTGCATCACTCAATTGATTATACAAACAACTAGTAATTACAATTTATCTGTTCTCAAGCTCTACCATTTCAAAATTCCAGAAAAACAAACCGGGGAGAATAAATCAAAAGATGACGAACAAAGAATATCTATCTGAATTGTAAACCCAAAAAGAGAAAGGGAAGAATACAATCCTTAAAAGAATAGACATCAAACAAGTATATTGATGCACGTCCATCATGGAGATGCTTCTGAGTCTGCACTGATTTTGCCATTATTATTAGGTTGGTCGATTTCTTTACGAGAAGCTTCCCACAGCTGCTGTTCTATCCCCAGCTTCCTCAATTCTATTAAACCTCTTTCAACTGTGAAAACCATTCAGTCAATATATTTCCATAACACAAACAAAGGACAGTTTTAACTCTGATTTTCACCATTCAACTCCTTAGAAACTGCTTCATTTAAAGCATAATGAAATATTAAAAGAGACTAATAATGTTGTTCACCAAGTTATAGGTGGAAAGAATAGGTGGCAATGCCATATCACTAGGTAACAACTTCCAGTGACCGCAATTAACTCAATCTGGAATAGGTTAAGTCCAGTCCCCTATCAGTGGAAAGGGAGAGAAGAGTTTCAATTCTTTCAGCTGCCATTCATAGTGCGCCTGGATGGAAGACAAATTCTAGAAAAAATATTCTTATGGCGCCATTGGAAAACATGAAGTCTAGGTAATACTAGCTTTGCTGGTCCGATGCTAACCCAATGCATGTGATGATCAATTATAACTTTACACAAAAAGCTTGTCCACCAAGACCTACAAAAGAATGTTCTATTGCACCACATTGACAACATGAAGTCTAGATGAAGCTTTCTGGGTCCCAACTAACCAATGTTCATAATTTTACACAAATATAGCTTTCCCACCAAGGCCACAAAGTGATGCCAATTCTAGTTTTACCCAATATAGCTCTTCCACTAAAGCCTGCAAAAGTATGGACTTCACAACCATGATAAGTGGAAGTTCCTGACAGGTTTGAAAGATATCTTAATTGCTATTCAGGAAGAGCAAAGAGTATCTCTCTGTTACAAGTGAAGGGGCAAAATTATTTTCAAACTATTTCTATATTATTTATTACAAATTCAACTCTGTTACATGTGTAATTTTACGCAGGATATATTGTTCAAAAAAATTTCTTTTACTTTCCTTGAAACTGTTTAAATAGAATTTTTCTAACATAATTGTTGCTTGAACTTGTGAGAAACTACTTGGTTGCAACTTTCCTAGAATGGTATATTAATGAAAATTACATATTAGCAATTGAAAAAAGAACTTCTGATTTTTCAAAAGACTTCAATTTCATATATAATTTCCGAAAATTTTAAAATTAGAAGTCCTTGAAAGTGTTGAGAAAAATAAAAGAAAATTATAATACCAGATAAACCTTGTAGGGAAGTAGAGTGTAGTAGAAAGACCAATTTAGCCCCTATTCTACCTCAAGCTAGCATCACAAAATGGGGCTATTCAGAGGGTTAAACTATAATGGATTAAGAGATTCAGCTATTTATTGCAGGAGTTTGGGCTTTCATTAGTAGTATAAAATTACTAATAAGGTTTTTTATGCTTCAAACTTGATTAAACATAATAAGATTCTAGGTACATGGATTTTTAAGAAACTTTTCCTGTGATAGGAATAATTTCCATGTAAGGGTTGAATGAAACTGTTTAAGTGGCAACAATGGAATGTAAAAGCAACCATTATCTGACCTTTTATTTGTAGTAAGGATGTATTCCTTTATTCAAGAAAAAAGTTGCGCAAGTGATTACCATCAACTGCATCATGAGTGGTTGGTGACTGTCCACTACGACTAATCCAGAACTGAAGCCTCTCTTCTGCAATATCTTCCTCTACACAATGCACTTTGGCTCTCCTCCAAAAGTATGTAAGCCAAGACTGCAATTTTAACAATGGATCCTTACGTGGTGGAACTAATGCAACCGACATTGGTTGAGTGGAATACTACTCAAGATTAGATCTAACAAAATTCTATCCAGTAAAATTGGTCTCACCACCACATGTAAAAATAAATTGATAGGTAGAGTGATATGTACAACTTCGTTATGCTATGAGGGAAACAATAAAGCTCAACCTTTCCAGCATATCAATTGATATTCAGGGGACAATACAATAGAAGAAGAGGAAATGGCTCCAGAACAAAATAACTAAATCATTAAAATGACAACTGACCTCCTTGAAGAGAACATCTTCTGATTCCTCTTGGCCTAACTCTGCAACCAAAAAACACACAGGTCTAGATCAAACCCTTGTAAAGAACCCCAAGAAAGAAGGCACATGTTATACCATAGCAAATCAACATGTTAACAGCCTCCAGATTTAACCAGGCATGACCTACATATCAAATAGTCTATAAAAAGAACACATACTGAAGTCTAAAATGGGGAAATGAAACTGATTTATAAAAGGAATTGCATCTTTAACATCTGCATAGCAGCCCCAAGGAAAGTTTATATACATAGGATCAACAAGGGATTATCCAGATGCTCTCATCCCACCCCGCCCCACCCTTTTCCCTCCCGAGGGAGAATTGAGTACAGAAAAGGGAGAATGAAATTAAAGTTTTTAACAAATTCTAAAAAAAGGAATGTAAATAAATTGATCTGACAATCCTAGTTAAGGAGGATATTCAAATAACCAGCAAATTGAGGTATTCCAAATCAAACATGTTAAAATTTGTATCAAGTGGATTGAGTATATTCCTTACCATACGCATCCATCAATTTGGGGTCAGCAGATGATTTAGGATCTGCAAGCAACAAAAGTATAAAAGACAGAATCAGTATTATTCTATTTTAGTTTAATTTTTATTGAGATTATTCTATTTTCAAACCAACAAAAGATGGACTAGGGGCTATGGAACAGCAAGAAGACTAATGAATTGATCATTAAGGAAAAGTACATGTGCCACTGGATGTTTAGCGAGCAGTCAAGTTAATAATAGTCTTTAGGATTGCAAACAACCAGAGATGGCCAAATGGCTTAAACCATCCTTAAAGTTCTCATGCTCAACTGAGCACTTTAAATATGCAGGTTCACATGGACAGAAGACGATAGCCAAACATGGGTAAGAACAACAGATATTTGCTCTAAACTGATGACTATGCCCAACTACAATTATGGAACATCAGATACAATGTCAAGAAAAAATGCATGAACACTTTAATGTGTAAAAGCATACAACAGATAAACCTGAGATGAGAGGAGTGCAAAGTAGATAACATCAGTTTCATTTATTGAATCCAACAGAACAAGAAATTCACACAAAATCATAAGTCATACCAGAAGACTGCCGGACTACATTTGAGCGGCGATGCTGTGCCAATGCAAGAATAACAGCATCCTCTACCTAAAATCAGAAAAAATGTTGTTTACAGAATATACTGCACAGTATTCTGTTTTATTTTATGAGAAATAATATACTGCACAACTTTTACAACACATCTTGGGAAGGAAACAAACAGAAACCTTAAGGGAAGCTAATTCTCTTAGAGCCATTTCAACTGATAGCATGCTCTCAATATTCCCCTCTCCAGATAGGTCACTAATGTCACGAGCACGTTTGCTTCTATCAGAGTCATCACCACCTGCTCAACACGAGAGGGATTAAAATCCAACTTAGATGGAGAGAGAAACATAAGAAGCAGAAAGAAAGGCACGTCTTGGAGAAGGTGCAGGACAGAAAAGTGTAAGGGAAAAGCTAAGCACCATCCCAGGATTCTTCCCTGGCCTTCTGGCCAGCAGAAATCACAACTTCAAGTGGAAGGGGTGCAAAAGATGACCAATGTTCATGCTTCGTCCCTGCTATATCTGCACAGATACCTGAAACCACAAAAGTTAGAACACCAACTCATTATTAGCATCCTCCCACTCCAACCCCAACCCAAAAATGCATGTAAATATTAAAGGAACCACATGACTAAACAGCCTCAAATAACCCAGGAAGAACACTCTTATAAAATAGAGAATTACCCAAACTATTTTGGCTTCATGAGTAAGATTGAACATGGAAGAGGATATGCTACGGCTTAGTTCATTATGGGACTCCCACATATCATTAAATTTTTTTGATACCCTCATAAATCTTTTTTTTTTATGACAAGGACTCTCATAAATCAATTTTTTGAGGGTAAAATCAATAATTGGTCCTCAACTTATCACCAGCAGTATTCCAATTTCAACCATAACTTATCTTGCATGTTAATTTCATTCTAAACATAAGATTTATGATTTAAAATGTTTCCAAGGATGGTCAGCCCAACTATTTCATCTGGAGGTGGCTTTGTTTCCTTTGTAAACAATGTTAAGAGTCAGGTGGCTTATCTACGTGACTATGCAATTGGAGTCAAAAGTTTTCGTAAGGCAAACTAAGACTTATGGATCATGAAAAATAAGATAGTCAAGCACCCAGAAGAGACCAACGAACAACCCACTGGTTGATTTTAACTCATCTATCTACACCTTGGTGGAAGCTATCAAGTAACCAGTAGATTAATCGAGGTGGGGGTTAGTTTGCTGAATGCCAACATTATAAATAAATTGAATGAAGATAGTCAAATGAAAAGCCAAATTGCCTCCAGGTTTGAAATTTAGAGAGCATTAGCTCGCTCCTCTACTCTCCTCTCAAGTACCAGAGACTTTGTTCAAGGTGGGGTAACCCACGTATTGCATGTGTTGAGATATGTTGCGAAAGATCCTACCTCATAACAGGAGAATGCACCTGCATATTCCTGGTAATAAAAAAGGAGGAATAAAGGGAATACAAGGTTGAGATCTTCTTTGGATTTGCTTCGTTTTGGATAACAACCGTGCTTCAACCCAAGCAACTTGGGCCCAGTCATATGAATACTCAGTGTCCAACTCGCTCCATAGTCCATTGAACCTAAAGTAACGTGCTAAACTGCTAATATAACTAACTTAATCCTAATCTATGTTGCTCGGACTCTTCAAAAATGTCGACGGGTGCGTGTCGGATCCTCCAAAAATAGTGTGTTTTTGCAGGATCCGACACGGATGCGGCAACATTTTTGGAGAGTCCAAACAACTTAGATCCTAATAAATTGGTGTTGCCTATATATATCTTTTTATTCTATTATGCCCTTTTATTCGCCAGGTCTGCATGGATTCCAAGACATTATAAGTCATTCAGGTGAATTTTCTTCCATATGATTTTACGTACTTTCGGTCCCCTTGTAACACGTTCAATCACAATGGTGTCACACCTAGAGACTGGTGCCGATGTTGGACAAATTTGATGCTCCTTGAACCTTCGGTAACTACAATTTCATCCATTTCTTTGGTCAACTGACTACGAGGGCTTTCTCAACTTCATAATTGCTACATTTTGGACACTTTTTAGTGATCATGGTATTTCTTTACTAGTTAGCCCATGTTTTCTCCTAAATAAGAAATTCAAAGATGCAAAAGATTGTAACTTCAGAACAGAAACTCTAGTACTATATATATTTACAACCAGTAATTAAATACACAAGAAAGGTGCTGATTAAGCAAATTACCATATTGTACAGCTAGGCCCCAGTATCGAGAAAGCCAACATCTTTTTAGAACCACCTCCTCCTAGAATGTCAAAATGGCAACAGAGATAAAAGCGAGAAAAACTGGGTAGTGAGTAACATAATCTGAAGCAAAAAGAAAAAAGTTATCTCATCAGAATTCAAACAACAACCATCTCTTCATGACTCAAAATCATTCTCTGTGTCATTGTTCGAAGAGCTTTTGCTTCAGATTCGGCTTCCTGAAGCTGTTCCATTGCATTTGCAGTGTCATCCTTCAAGTTCTGAACAAAGCAAAATTTGCACAAAAAGTGAAAATAAAGATCAGTGGCAGTAAAAAACACACAACATCCAGAGAGTAACATTAATTTTTTCCTTTGTTTGTGTGAGGATAGGTTCTAAGAGTAACATGAACTAACTTCAAGTTCAGTACGAAGTATCGTAATTTCATCTTCTCTTCCATCCTTAGTTTGCTGTGCAGCTTTAAGAGCAGCCTACAATAACATTGCAGGAGACGGTATTCGTCAAACCAAAAGCAAAAGAAGCACAAACATTAAGCAAGCAAGAAGGATCATTATTATAATTCCCAATAGACTTGTCTAGTCACATTAATTAAAGTTAAAACACTAGTAAAGTTTGACAAGCAATGGTCTGTGACACATCAGTGACACAGTTAAGTAACAATGTTTGTCTTTACTAATTGTATCCACAGTTCTTCAAGCTACCTCTCTCTGACGAAGTGCTTCTTGCTTCCTGTAGTCATTGCATACCATCAGACAATGTTTGTTAAGCAGCAATATGGAAGGGGAGAAAACATTACAGACTATACCTGCTTAATAATTTGGCTTCAAGTGATACTCCTTCTCCAAGAGAAGCAACCTGTAAAAAAGGAATCGCAATAGCTTCATACAACTGTTAAATCTAGAAAACTAAATGAAGACCAACCATGACCTCCACTAGAATCCCGTTCTATAAAGTCATAAGTAATATATGTCCCACTCAATGAAGACTAGTTAAGAGTTATTATCATAAGTTGACTGAAACTGCTTTCGCACAATAATCAGCTGCACTGCTTTTCTTGGTGCTTATAATTACTCTGTTTTAAACATTTTACAAATGTCCAGGGTACATATTTAGTTATAGTAGGTAAAATTGGGATCACACTGAAGAAACTACCACCTACAATGTAGACTATTACCATTGGTGAATTACCTGTTTCTCCAACAAACGAACCCTAGCCTCAGCTTCTTCACGTTGTTCTTCTGTACGACGAAGCTGTAAATTACATCAGCAATTGTGATCCAAAAAGTTACGAAGTCACATAAAACTATGGTTTTTTCATCTATCCTTTTCATGTAGAAAGGTAAAACAACTAACCTTATCTAAAATAATATCATTTTCTTCTTGAAGCATATCAAGCTGCAAAGAATTACAAAACTCTCATTTGAATGTTAACAGAATGCTCATTTATCCAATCTTCCAAATTACGTGAGTCATAGTCTAGCCTAATTTAGAAGCCATCCAGAAACCAACTTCACTTAGATGACATACCTCATCACGAAGTGCAGAAGTCTCATGATCATTTCCAGGATCCTTCAAATCAATTCGTCCTAATTCTGGTGTGAACCTAAAATTAATTTCTAATACAGTTAAAGAACATCGTCGCTTGCCGTGATAAAAAGGAATATACATTGCATCAAGATATTATACAGATTAAGGAGACATCAATTATAGTACAATTTAAAATATGTCATATAGTTATTTGCCACAATCCTCCTGTATGTCACAGGAGGAAGGCTTTCTTATGTAGTCTAACAAGCAAGAAAAAGATGATTAAAAATGCCGTAAGTTAGAAAAGATGAGAACTAGGTGAAAATTCAATGTCAGGTCACAAATTCACAATTTCAATTTGAGTCCAACTGTAATATGTTTCTAGTTTGAGTTCCAAAATAAACAAGACAGAAGTAGCAAACCATCTGTTCAATGCAAGTATCAAATAAGCACTGGAAAATTGAAGTTACATGATATACTAGTTGGTATATTAGTTTTGTCAAAAAAATAATAAAAATTGATGTAGTTTAGTCGAATATTAAATCAAAAGATTAATAGATGTCATCAGTAGAAGATAAAGAAAAAAGCAATAGTTACCTTTTCTCTCTCAAGCGATTACTAGGAGGCTCTATTGGCGGTATGGTAACTGGAGTTCTCACTGATGACCTACTTGGTTGCAGCACCGCTCCAGTTGTTGTTGTTGCTGCTGCTGTTGAAGTACGAACAGACATCGAAGAGGGTCTTCCAGTAGACGATGAACGAACAGAAGGAGTGTAATCCATAAAGTTCCGACCTAACTAAAGATGATAGCATCTAATTACCATCAGAAAAGAAACTTTAAGCAAAGTATCTGTATGACTAGTTATAAAGTATTAGTTATTTACAAAAGAAAGTTACTAATAGAAATGTCTTCTAGAATGTGGATCCCAAAAGTCACCAGACTTGATAGTTCTGCAACACAGAAATCTCTCAAGATAGAAGCTGATTTTTCATTATCACCCACCCCAGAGCACGTGTCTTCATGGCTACACCACAAACACACACACCGACTTGTGTAAATTCGGACTCGCAGGATGAGAGGTGAAATAACAGCCTTTGGCTTTCAGATTTTAGAACGAGATATATCAAAATCAAATTTATTTCATTGAATCTTGAGCCAGGGGATGAAAAGTCAAATCAGAAACCACATTAATGCACCTTTCCCTCATAGTCAAGCAAGGTTAGCAGGTCTTCAGTAAAAAAGTGTATTGCCTAAGAAAAGGGTTGACCTGCAAATTTTTTTTTTCCCTCTTCTAGTTAGCTCTTCTTTTTTCATCAAGAATTTGATTGACCAACCGATTCCAATCCAAACAAATTCCACTAAATTAGGCAACAACAATGAATCATTCATAATCTCACATTAAATCATGTAACAGTCAATAACTAGTCAGAAAATTCAACATAGGAAACACAGTTCAAATTTAAAAAATCAAAGAAAAAAGTTAGTAAAAATTACCGAGGGGGAAGGAGATCTATTGGGCTTGGCTAGGGAAATAGCAGACAAACCACTGTTCTTGCTATTGCTATTACTCCGATTGTCGTTAGTGGAGAAAGCAGCTGTAGGAGGCCGAAACCCTAGATCATCATCATCATCCTCGTCTTCATCAGGCCTATGAGAAGAAGCCATAACTTGTGCCAAACGTTGAGCAGCAGCTTTGGCGGCGACATTCTGAGTTCTCTTTATAGTAGACATCCCTGTCACCGTAGGAGGCAAACGTGAACGGGGATGAGCCGGCGATCCCGCCGGCGATGATGAACCGGTGCTGCTTGATCCTCCACTCCACTGCCGAGCGTACACCGGACTTTCGGTCCTCCGCCGATCCATCTACTCCGCCGCAACTGTTAGTGAATTTCGATAAGTTTTTAGATTTCCATGGAAATCGTTAGAACCTAGATTTTCTCCGATGGAAGATCGGGAGAAAGAGAGATTTGACGGATAAAAAGACGGCGTCAGACTTCAGTTTGAAGAAGTAAATTATAGAGAAAACGAAAACGCGGATCGCGGGAGAGACGATATAAACGGAAGAAATGACCGTTCAAAAAAACAGCTAGCTTTGATTTCAGTTACCGTCAAATAGACCTTGAGCTACTAGTATTTTTTATTTACTAATAATGACTTTTTAAATAAGATAATTAAGTATCGAGGGAGTTTTAAATATGTGATATTCGAGTTTTAAAAATAAGAAATTACAAGAATAGTATAAGTACTATTAGCAAAAAAGAAAGTCCAGACGTAATCACCTCTATTTTGCAAGAAAGCAAAAAAAACGCATTTATATCTAAGCTCATGTTCTAGAGATGTGTTTGATCACGTCCTCTATCACTATTTCGATTTGTCTTTATCTTTCCTAATGTCGGATGTCATTATCAATCTCTTACATCTCCTCACTGAGACGTTAATATTTTTTCTCTTTCACGTGTTCAAATTGTTTCAGTCTTTCTTTCCTCATCTTGTCTATCAAAACAATCACTCCTATTTTATCCTAGATAATAATCTTTATACGGATAGTAAAATAATTATTACATTATTGAGTTACCAAATCGAGAAATAAGTTCATTGTTAAAACTTTCAAGGCATTAGAAATTTGCTCAAAAAGAAAACAAGAAGATGTTGGAAATCCAAAAGGAACAAATTTTCTTTTTCAATACTACGACATTATGACTCAAAGAGTTTGTTTAGAGAAATTTGAAGCTCAATTATGAATTATTTGTATTTGATGATTCAAGGTCACTCGTACAAAAATAACACGCCAAAACTTTTATACTTGATTGTTTCAATTAGGTCCAACTTCTAAATTAATGTCTTATCTATCTTTCTTAAAATTAAATTTGCCACATCGTTAATTCTTTTTTTAAAATATAAAATTCCCCTAAAAAATGACCATTATTATTAAATTATATAAAATAAGAACTTTTGAAAAAATAATCAATTACCACAAATTAATCCGGAGTATAAACTCCTCCCTAATTACATACAATTACTAATCATGACGGCTGCACGGTCACTCCATTATTGTCACAGTTGACAATAAGCAAAAACATATTTTTTAATTAGCAGCATTGTCGGATGGATTAGGTATTATAATTATTCAACTAATAAAATATAATTAGTAAAATTTGGAATAATAATTTAAAAAATAGAACAAAGTATTAAACAAAAGTCATCCTCATTCAAAACAAAATGTTGCAAAAAGAATGCAATCCAATAATATGAATTACAATGAGTCCATAAAAAAATTAAGCTAAAATTAAAATTCACTCTTCTCATTTTCCCATCCTATTTAATTAAAATGTCTACTTCTTTTCAACAAGTTTTTCAATCAAGTCAGCAGCATCTTGGACTGTTACGATATTTTCTGAGTTCTCTTCTTCTACTGCAATCCCAAACTCTTCTTCTAGGGCCATCACAATTTCCACCTGTTCGTGTGTCACAAACATTTATTAGGCTCGTTCTCATACTGTATATATAAAGTTAATTTTATATTTTTTTTAAATATACATATGGTAATCAGATGTTGAATTATTTTGATGAAAATCCTGAATCTAATACTGATAGTACTCACAGTGTCAAGGGAGTCGGCTCCGAGGTCCTTAGTGAAAGTACTTTCAGGGCTGACCTTAGTGTCAGCTGGTAAAGCCAGTTGCTTCCTTACTATGCTTATTACCTTATCAACTGTCTCTGCCTTTGCCTGCTCATGCAAAATCAATTAAAAGAGTGAAAACCTAATAATCCTTATGTTTAATTTGTTTATTTGACTTGACATGAAGTTTAAGGTTATGGTTATGTGAAATGTATTAGTTTGCTCTGGTTGAATCGGGATACAATTGTAAATGTGAATTAAAATCAAACGTGACTTTGGTGTAGCATAGTGGAGCAACCGTGACACAAAAGAGTACTTCTAAGCATTCACCAAGGTCATTACCATTTACCAACAATAGGATTATCTTAGAGATGTCTAGCTTGAAATCTCGATGAATCGAGGAGAAAAACATATACCCTTTTGAAAAAGGATGAAATGGCGAACAGTTTAATGAAAGAATAATCAAGTCAACAAACAGATCATAGCCTAACTCGTTTAAACACGAACAATTGGTTTAAAGAAATGCATTTTTCCACACATAAATTTTATCAAGGCCAATGAATGAGATACTGTTGTTATTAAGTATAACTGATTTTAGCTCAATTTGTTGTATAAGGACTCATAGTTGTGTTGTGAGTTAATAGTTAAAAAACACACTAAAACTATCACTTTTTCTACGAGTTTCATACCTTTATTATCCTTTTTTTTTTACCTATCTAAAGAATTACTTTTTTCATGATTTTCATACTTTGCCGTGTTAAAACACACCTGAATGTTGAATTGGCCTACATACTCCTAATATCAATTGGCAACAAATATTTGGCCAACTCAACATCCTGGTGTGTTTTAACTACTAAAAGAGTGATAGTTCAGTTATGTTTTTGACGATTAACTCTTGTTTTATACAAATGCTAAGTACGTATATGTTTGCAACAAAAAAGAAATGGAGAAGAAGAAGATTTACAGCTGCAACATGGAAGCGGGATGTTCTGAGAGAAGGGAAACCAGCAGCACTCCTTCCCCAACCCACTGAAACCAACTTCACACCTCTGTTTATCTGCACAGAGTTTGTCAAAATTAGGAGCCAAATAAAGTAGTATAAACAGTACTCAAACCTCTTTATAATAACATTATTCGTCCCAATATATTTTGACTGTAGCTACGAAATGTTGTTACATAGAACATATAACATAATATGAAAAATCTATTCCAATGAAAACATATATGTTGTTAGTAATGTTGACCTGAGATGTGTTGAACACCTGATTGACAGAACACCCAAATCTGAGACAAGTAGCTGAAACACTAGCCATTTTATGAACAATGAGAAATGCAGAGAAGAAATGGGGTTAGGTTAAAGATGACTGCAATATTTGAAGTCATAGCAATTGCACAGTAATAATATTATACAAGAATGAGTGGTGAATATTTACTTAGCAAATTCTATCCAAATTAGTGTTGCTTTCTTATGTGACAAAGCTGGGGATGCTTGCTAGCTAATGTTTTGTCTCAATTCTACCTTTCTCAACTTGACCACGTGCGAGCAGTTGCATCTTCGTTATGTGTTCGGTCAAACTCAATAATTTTAATTCAAATTATTACAAAATTAAGAAACAAAAGAGAAAATTAAAGAGAAATTGAACAAAATTTATTGCGTTGATTCATTAAATTATTTTTCTAAATATGTATGCATAACTTCAAATTATGACTCTGCCTCCTAATTTTGCATAACATTTTGCTTTTTGAAACATTTTCATTAACTTATTTATACAAATCACCCAGTCTCCATTGAATTACATATATTAATTTTCAACGGTTACCATTTTTTAAATTTAAGGATCTCTTTTAAATAAACTGATAATTCGTACATGAAACATTACACCATGGTCTAAAATTTCATAAATTGTTCAAAAAGTTAAACGATAATTTCATGTTTTGTATGGACGATTGAGAAATATATGAGCAAATATTAAATTTAAGTTTAACATTATTTAAAAAGGTAACTTTTCGAAAAACTCCTTTCATCCAATTTTACGTGATACCATTTTCTTTTTAGTCCAACTACAAAGAAATATCATCACAATTATTTTACAGATACAATTCAAGTTATTGTCATTAAATGTGTAACTCCTTTAATTTGCTGTAGAGTTGTAAATGAGATATCAATAAAAATTTATCCTAAAAAAATTCAAAAACAAAATCACATGAATTTTGTTTATTGTACTGTTTTTTTTTATTAAAGATAATTTATTATTATGGTGTATCAATTATGCCAATCATAAATAATTTAGTCAAATACAATTTTTAATTATGCATGAAATAGGAGATTGTATATAACTATGTAAATTTTTTTATTAAATATCTCAAGTTTAATTATCAAACACCTTATGCCAGTTAAAAATATATTAGTTAAATACAAATGACTAATCAACAAAACATGACACGTGCATTATATCCCTTTTAAGAGCATGAAAGACCAATTTCATTTTTTCCTCCATCTTATTTTTTATACTTTTAAAACATATCAATCAATTGAAGTCACAAATCGTTAATGAGAAATGAAATGTGTATTATATACTTTTTAAGAGTGTAAAAAACTATTTTTTTCTCCATCTCCTTCATTTATTGTCTGTCGCTGCCACTCTATCACCATAGCTATTACTGTCAACATATTACAACCAAGAAAAAAAGTTATTGACTAGTCATCAAAACCATAGATGCACTTGTCTTGAGCCTCTGGAACTATAAGAAAACATCGACCAAATTCTTGTTCAAGTTTACATAGAAGTCGT
>JBCEWC010007363.1:0-21536 GCA_038996855.1 Solanum aculeatissimum | reverse complement strand
CTTGTTATATATATTCCTTTGGCTAAGTGCATTCTCTTCGAACCATGTGTCCCCTTGTCATATCGTTGTCATGCTTCATGTCATATGCATTGCATGTCCGCATACTTAGTGCTTTATTGTGCTAACCCATACTTTTGTCTACATATTCTAATCATGTAGGTGCAGGTGTTGAGCCCTTCTTCCAAGGGCAATAGCCGTCTTTCCTCTAACTATTTAGTAGCTTACTTCTGATTATTTTGACTTTTGAGGGTGAGCCCGGACTTGTCATGGCCCCCGTCATTCCACTAGAGGCATGTGTTGGACCGTTGAAACTCTTGCTACGTTATGTGTTGACTTGTTAGTTTTTGACTATATTTCGTATGTAATGACTTGAGTTTGAGATTTTGATTAAGCTATTGAGTTTTGAGTTTGTTATTGAGGATTTCGAGCCTATAGGACTATGTGTTACGTGCTTATGTGGAAAGTCCCCTTTTTGGTTTCGCCTCTATAGCTTGAGTCCTCATACCTCTATCCTTAGAGATAACTGTTAATTGCTATGTGTTTCATGTACATCCTTTCCCCGGATATGTCCCCATAGCTTGAGTCCCAAGTCCCTTGCCCTTAGAGCTTACATGTTATGTGTTACGCTTCCACATTCTTTGAGCCAATGATGAGTTTTGATGCTATGATGGCTTGATCGGGAGCTTTCGGGTTCTCCTTCGCCATGTCACATCTAGACCCCCTAACCGGGTCGTGACAACAATTCACAATGTTTGTATATTTCGCTATACAATTTGATTCTCACACAATTTTTGTATAATCGTGCACAACGTTTGTATAAATCGTGCGAATTATATAAAACTCAAACTGTAATTACAATTAGATGTTTGTCGCAAGCCGTAATTAATTTAAATTATAACTATATTAGCTAATTAATTAGTATATATTTGCTTATCCGCGTAATTTTTCCTATTTATAAACCCTGCAAATTTATGCATTTATTTTGGGCTTATAATAGAGCTTAAATGATGGTATGAGGTGAACGAAAAAATTACTTAGACAAGTACTTTTTAAAAAATAATTATTAATTTTAATTTAGCGATATTTTTTTTCTATTACCATTTATAGCAATACATAGCAATATTATGATAAATCTGCACTTAAATGTATTATAAGTGTTCGAAAATATGTTATGCTTGTTTGGTAAAAAAAATTCACTATGTGTATTAAAGTGTGTGATAAATGTATTATCCATAAAAAAAACTTGTATTATATATGTTTCATAAATACTTCTTTGTAATGTGTATTAAACCTGCATTATAAGTGTTCAACGAAAAAAAATTATTATTGTTATAAATAATAAATATTTTCTTGATATGGTATATAGATGTAAGTTTGTCCCAAGGTGAACCATGAGGTGTATCGGACCTGCATTAGAGTGCACTGTGAAAATTTTATTGCAGAATTTTTTTTTTTATAAATAGATAATTTTCTCTTAAGTTGTTTCTCACATGCTTCATAAATATGTTTCTAATCAAGGCAAAATGGAAATATTTCCGTATATATTTTCCTCCAAAAACATAACAAACTAGAAATGCATTAATTTGTATGAAAAAAAAATACTTAGTATCAAATATCTGAAAAATATGTACATATTTCCTGTATTTGACATAATACAATTGAATGAACTGTTATGGAGTTCCATTGTCACATACAATCTTAAAAGATAAACAATAGAGTGAATCATTAGAGAATACAATCTATGAAGAGGAAAAGACAAGTGGGAGAGAGAGGGAGAGAAGCGAGAAAGAGAGGGAGAGATAAATGAGCGACAAGAGAGAGATTTGGTATAAAACCCTAATTATAATTATTTTTGATAATATTTTAAAGTTATAGTCATGTTTAGTGTGTATATATATCATAGTTATGTTTATTTGGTTATATAGGTTTTCCGTTAATTAATTGCTGAAAAACGACATGATATTGTGATATGCATGTATGTACATTAATTCATGTTGAAAAATATTTTTTATGAATTGTTGTTCGTACCTACGTGTGAATTACATAAATAAATATATGAAAAAAGAATTAAAAAAAGTATTTTTATCTTATGTGAAATTGAATAAAAGTATCTTCAATTAATAATTTGGTCAAAAAATGTTCTATTGTTAATAGTTTGATTTAGAAATGTCATATTGTTATTGTTAATTGTTTGATTTAGAAATGTCATATTGTTATTTAATGAGTCTAAAATATTATTTTTAAAATAAATATATTATTCTTTTCCACATATTTTGTTTCTAATAAAAATATTACATTTACAGAACTCTATTCTTATTTCTTATTTTTTTTTTAAAAAAAAAACAATCGCTTTAGCTATTAATAAGTATAAAATACTCATTTTTCTTCTTAATCTTATTTTAACAATAAAGTAGAATAATTTCATGTATATTTTTAAATTGATGATATGAGTCTCTCTTTCACACACACATATAAGATCATAGAATTTTTTATCCATCAATAATAATAAAAATATTTTTGAACCAAGCTATTATAACAAAGGAGCTTTAAATTCAAGTATTAACTAAGGTTGTGTTTGGTAGGAAGGAAAAATATTTTCCTATTTTTTCATCCGTTTTTTCATGTTTTGAAAAATATTTTATCTTTTAAGGTGGAAGAGTGACAACAAACTTTTAGTTCGTGGCTGATTTAAATTGTGTGAAAAAAATAGATGGGATAGTGTAATGACCCGATTGGTCATTTTTTAAAATTAACATGAAATTACCATTTTACCCCTCTTCATAGTTGCCTCGAGCCTTATTTGGTCATTATATGGTGTTGATTTTGAAAATTCTTCACAAGGTTATGAGTTTTGAAAATTTTGAGTTTTAAAAAGTTAAATTGTGAAAAAGTAATTTTGTTGTCTTCGGAGTTTCGAGTCTTGAAATAAATTTTTGATGATTTCATCAATTTCGAGAGGTAATTTTAAACCTAGCTGAGGCTTTGGTTGATTTTTTGGAGATTCTGAAGTCAATTTGATATTTTGGACTCTAAGTTAATTAGTTGTAATTAAACGAATTTCGAATTAAGGAGACCTTGAATTCATAATAACAATTCTATTTAGTTCGGAACTGTCATGTCCCAGGAGGGTACCCTTGGCGTGGCCGGCACTCAGAGACTATTACTAGCCCCCAAGTGAACCACTCGGCCTCGTCACATTCGTTCAATCACAATCTCATAGCGGAAGACATCAATGATGAAGAATACTCAAGGAAATAACATGATAAAATGATATATCAAAGGTCAAAGGCCAAACAATCTATCCATCGACTAAGTAAGACTAGGGTGAAAGAAACTAGTCAAAATTAACATCAAAACATAACTCTAGAGTCTAGTCTATGAAGCCTTTAAACATCTGACTAACTGGTGCCAATGACAGGTCCATGTCTATCTCAAAATAAAATAAAATAAGTCTAAACTCAATGCTAAAAGATAAAACATGTCATCCTTCGAAAATAGGGAAAGACTCACCAAAATCAACTGAATATAACTAGGTCCTCAACAGAGCGCCTACTGATGACCGCTAGTACTTGTCTCTGCATCATGAAAAAATGCAGGCTCAAATGGGCGTCAGTACATGAAATGTACTGGTATATAAAATGGCAAAATGAAACATGTAAAGACAGGATAACATCAACTCAAAATAACTCAACTCAAGAAATAGGAAGCTCAATCATCAAGTCAAGAATCTAATGTAAGAAATATAGTGTAGACAATGACCACTCATATACCATCTCATCCCATCCACTCAGAGTGCTATCAAGACCTATTTGGGAGTTTCTTTAACCGACAACCATCACCTATGAGTCGGTGATGATACAACGAAGCGATGTCATTGCCGCATCCATCTAATACCTTGTCAGGGTAAAGGACATCCCATCAGTGGATCCGCAATAATAACATCAAGTCCTCTTTTTGGGACAATAAGGAAACATCCAGTTTTATGGTTCAATCCTCTCCTACACTGGCAACGTAGTTATTGAGTTCGATTTGGACTTACTCTTACTCAATTCGGTGCTCAATACTCCTCCCAAGACTTATTATGCTCATAAGACCTCAACTCTATAGTTAGCTCATTAATCTAGTCTCATTGGACATTCGTCAACTCAGTTCATCACATCAATCATCAATTCTTTGGTTACATTCTTTAAGGTTCAGTTCTTGACTCATAAAGACTCAATCATGCATCATTCGAACTCATAGCATTCAAGAAACAATAATAGACTTAAAGCATTTAAGGATTCTATAGACTCTTTAATTTCAAATTTTACTCATGCATACTCATTTAAATACAATATGTAAAAATAACAAGAATTCAGTCTAGGGTTCATGTAGAAAAGTAAAATCATCAATTTTTAATATTTAATTCATCAAAATTGTAATTCTTGCAAAATTATATAGATATACATTAGAATTTTAAGAAACATCTTCACGAAACATCCATAGAAGACTCAATTCATCAACATGTTCCATCTACTCAGGTTATGGGGCACATGGAGGAACAAAATTCATGTTTTAGTTAGCCTTACATACCTGGAAGTTTGAGTCTTGGAGTAACTTGGAAGAATCCTCAAGTTCTCTCTTCAATCCCTATCCTTTTTTCACTCTTTAAATCTCGTTCTACGTTTGGAGGATATGTTTTAGCGTAAAAATAACTTACTGATATGTTTAGGGCTTAATTTAGATATAAAAAAGTCGAGTCTAGGCTATAAAAGGGTGAGAAAAGACCAAAATAACCCTTTAGAAAAAGCTAAAAAAAGTCATTCACGAGACCCTTTACGGCCTGTGGAACGTTCCACGACTCGTGGGTCACTTCCGTGAACTTTTAGGCACATTTTCGAAGCTACTAGAACTTTTCACGAGACCTATTCACAATTCGTAGAAGGCTTTACAACCGGTAGATGGATTCGTGAAGTCTGGAGCTAAAATTTGACTTTCTGGACCTTTCCACGAAACTTCACTTTACGGGTCGTACTTCAATCAATGACCCGTAAGTGGTTTCGTGGAACTACTCTGCTCTGGCAGTGTTCAGTAAAATGATCATAAATTTCAATTTCGAACTCCAAATGAGGTGAAACTAGTTGCATTGGAAAGATAATTCAAAGAGCTGTCATTTGATAGGTCATGAGCCACGATCCTTACATAATCTCTCACTATAAACTCAATTTATAGAAAGATTTTGAACTCAATGTTAGAAGTCTCTTATGACCCTAATACACTTCTTATAGGTAAGAACGAGTCTCGAAACATAGGTACATGTGAGGATAGAGTTACGGGGTATCACAATATATTTCCCTTAGGTTATATCCTATGGGCTTCCTGGGGTTATCTATGATGAGACACTAGCTATGTGGGTTAGTCTTGGGAACTAGCACCTTGTTTAAAGAAGGGCACATTATCAGTGGACCAACACATGGTTTCCTTATGCAAAATCCTTGATAGCAGCTGGGCTGCGATATGATTTTAGGTAGGTGACACCCTTTTGATTATATAACCTCTTGGATCTTAGCTTAAGTTATACCGACGTTGCCCTATAAGTTATTTTACATAGAAAAAGGGACTGATAAGGGTCGAATGTGGGCTAGTGCCCTGGGACAAACATGTATGTTGACTTGACTTGTACCTGTATGAGTATGGATATCCTATTGCTATGGAGATATATCTACCAGGAGATTGTGTATTTATTATATGTCATACTGTGGCCTGATTCTAGTATAGATACGACATTATGGGGTTGGTTATCCTGGATACTTATGATATACCGTGATTGTCCTGACCCAACCTTTGTTTGCAGGAGCATGTTGCCTGATGTTGTTGAGGTATGATGACTAAGAGACTACTTGTTGCTTACTTATCGTACTATGACAGGATTCTGGTATAAATATGATTCTATTGGGCCCAGTTGTTGTAGATACTTATGATATCATGGTTGTTGTTGAGCCTTGCTCTTATTACCTCTGATGAACTAAAATATAGCAAGTTTGGTCTGGTAGGCCGCTTTTACACCGATTATTATGGTATATGATCTGTTACACTGCTATCAGTTGTTACATTTGGGTTCTATATATGCCCAGGGGATGGGTTATTTGTTATGATCTGAGCGAGATGGTGGTTACGTATGATTTGAGAGAGATGATATGATTGGGGGATCTGGATCTAGTGAGAGATTATCTGATGCTACGCATTGAGACCTAGATGACGCACCCTGTAGTTCAAGTCTTCGTGGACATATACAAGTGTTTGAGACCCTAGGTGACATTCTCTCGTGGTCCCATTCTCTCATGGTCACGTCTGAGTACCTAAGATCGAGGTGCCGATTCTAAAGGGGTTTGAGCACTTATCGTTATTTTGGGTTGAAGACCCCGCTGCTTTCATTTGGGGGCGAGGCTCGTGATTGACATTATGATATGAGACACATTTTTTTATGTGAGGGGGATTCTTGGCCCCGTGGGGGATACGTCCCACCGTTATGTATGTATATTTTTTATCAGGTGCCATATGCCAGCACTGGTTTGAGGACCCGGTTTACAGGTGATTGATGGGGTGAGGCCCCATGATTGCCATATATCCACACACTTATACATACCCTGATTGTGCGTAGGTGTACCCTCTGGACTTATTAGGGCTTAGGGGGCGTTCAGGCTAAACACTAGGGTCTTACACCCATGTACAATTGACATGTGGTCATGTGATATTGGGAGTTAGGTTCTATTGTGTTTCGGTTTATCAGTATTTTACACAGGTGTACCTTCTGGGCTTATGGGGGCCCAATCGACATACAAGCATAGATACTGGGGCCTTGCACCCTTGTACAACACTATCCCCCAGTTAGGGACAGTTATGGTATGAGCCTTCACAATTTTTTTCAGTCAGTATTGTTTGAGTTCATTATGCTCTGATTTCCAGTCTAGGTGCTTGCCTACCTGATGTCTAGTCTACGGGGTTGCCTGAGGTCCAGTCCAGACTAGAGTACTTACTAAATCGCATTCATGGTTCCGACTTGAGTTTTGTTTTCTCTCCTTCCATCAGAGTTGGGTTGGCTCAAGTTATCGTTGTTCATCCCTCGGTTTGCTCTGTATTGTGGTTTGAGGGTTCCTGAACATATTTATGTCATGATTTGAGTTCATTTTGCTATACTGTTGTAGTCTCTATATATTTGAGCTTTATATGTTTACTATTTCACTCTGTCGATCGATGATGCCTACTGGGTACCTTTTCTGGTACTCACACCTACTTTCTACATCTTTCCATGGTGCAGGTCTAGGCACGGGCCGTGATTCCCAAGTTGGGGAATTTCGGGAGCACTCAAGCGACCTTTGGTGAGCATCAACAGCTCTGGCTACTTCACAGTCTCCTTTCTTTGGATGACCGTCTATTATTTTCAGACATTTGGCCTTGTACTTGTAGTTATGGTTTGTATTTTGTAGGAGCACTTTTGGATTTGTATATCATTATTATGGTTATTGATATATGTATATGATATATTCTTGTGTCGATTGTAGTTCTGTATAGTTGACTTCCAGGTTTTGGGTAGGTTGCGGTTATATATATACACTATTGTACCGGTTATGGTTATGACTACAGAGCTAGGACAGGTACTCTGGGGTTGGGTAATTGTCTTTCTTGTAGGTAAGATCTAGTAGGTGCCATCATGACCGGGACTGGGTCGTGACAACTTTGATGACTGATTGTCTCGTTTCCCCTTAGTTTCTACCTTTATTTATGTTCATCACCTATGAAATACTTGATGAATTCTAAGAGACTTAGGTTAGGTGCCTTCGATTTCCTCATTTACCATGTTATGACTAGGCCCTAAGCCTAGGTCATAACAGAAAGACAACCTTCAGAACCTGCTATGGGCATTTTGAGTTCCTTGTCATGTTCTTTGGATTGACTAAAGATCCTACAACCTTCATGGGCCTTATGAACCAAGTGTTAAGGCAATATCTAGATTAGTTCATTATCGTGTTTCTTAGATAACATCCTTATCTACTCTATAAATGAGGAGAAACATGTCGACCATCTCAAAACTGTCTTCTAGACCTCAAGGATTAGAGGTTGTATGTCAAGTTTACAAAGTGTGAGTTTTGGTTAGTATATGTGGCATTCCTAGGACACATTGTGTCTAGAGAGGGTATCCAAGTTGATTCTCAAAAGATTAAAGTAGTGAATAACTGACCAAGGCCCGCTTCCTCATCTGAGATAAGAAGTTTCTTGGGGTTACCAGAATACTATAAGTGCTTTGTAGAGAGGTTTTCCTTTATATCATATCGACTGAACAAGTTGACCTAGAAAAAGGTAAAATTTCAATGGTCTGAGGCATGTGAAAAGAGTTTACAAGAGTTGAAGACTAGAGTGACCATGGCTCCAATATTATCCTTACCCGAGGGGACAAACGATTTCATTATTTATTGTGATGTATCCAGAGTTGGACTTGGTGTATATTGATGTAGAGGGGCAAGGTGATGGCGTACGCTTCCAAAAAACTTAAGATCCATGAGAATAATTACCAAACTCATGACCTTGATTTAGCTATATATTGCGGTGTTTGCCCTCAAGATTTGGAGGCACTATCTTTATGGTGGTCATGATGATGTATTCACAGACCACAAGAGCTTGCGGTACATATTTAGTCAGAAAGAGCTAAACTTGAGGCTGAGAAAATAGCTGAAATTGCTACATGACTATGGCATGAGAATCCTCTACCACCTAAGTAAAACTAACATTATTGTCGATGTTCTTAGCATGTTATCCATGGGAAGCACTACCCATATTGAGGAAGATAAGAATGAGTTAGCCAAAGAAGTGCACAGATTTGTCCGTTTAGGGTTACAGAAAGGAGGTGTAACTATTCATAATGGAGCCAGGTCCTTATTAGTTGTAGAAGTAAAGGAAAAATAGGATCAAGATCCTATTCTTCTCTAATTAAAAGAAGATATCCAAAAATAAAAAGTATTAGTCTTTGTGAAAGAGAGAAATGGGGTGTTGAGGTGTTAAAGTGGGTTATGCGTCTCGAGGGTTGACAACCTATAGGATAGGATTTTGGCTAACATCCATTTCACCAAATACTCCATCCATCCTGGTTCGACCAAGACGTACAGAGACTTACGAGAGACTTATTGGTGAAAGGGCATAAAAAAAGATATTTGTATAGTTCGTGTCTAGATACCCAAATTGTCAACAAGTTAAGGTGGAATATCAAATATCGTGTGGTGTGTCTTAGACTATAGACATTCTAGAGTATAAGTGGGAGAGAACAATATGGATTTCATAATTGGGTTATTGCGGTCTCGCAGACAATATGACTCTACTTGGGTGATAGTAGACAAAATGACCAAGTCAGCTCACTTCTTACCAGTTAAAATAAATGACACTGCTGAGAACTATATCCAATTATATATTCAGGATATTGTTAGATTGCATGGAGTTGTACTATCTCCGAGAGAGGAGCCCAGTTCATAACACAGTTTTGGAAGTCTTTCCAGAAAGGGTTTGGCACAAAGGTGAATCTTATCATAAACTTTCACCCTCCGACAAACGGACAGGCAGAATGTACGATCTAAACCCTTGAGGACAGGTTGAGGGCATGTGTGATAGACTTCAAGAAAAATTGGTATGACCTTTTGCTGCTTATTGAGTTTGCCTACAATAACAACTTTAATGCTAGCATACAAATTGCTCCATATGAATCTCTTTGTAGTAGGTCACCTACTGGGTGGTTTGAGGTTAGTGAGGCTGATTTGATAGGATCTAATTTGGTTTACCAGGCTATGAAAAAGATAAAATTCATTCAAGGAAAGATCGCCCAAAGTCGTCAAAAATCTTACACGGATGTTAGAAAGAGGGATTTAGAATTTGAAGTTGGTGAATGGGTGAACCTAAAGATTTTACCAATGAAAGGCGTTATGAGGTTTGGGAAGAAGAGGAAGCTTACTCCCCGATATATTGATCCTTATCAAATCATTAGAAGGATTGATAATGTTGCTTATGAATTGGAGTTACCGCTAGGGTTAGCTGCGATCTATCGAATATTTCACATTTCAATGCTTAAGAAGTGCCAGGGAGATCCTTCCTTAGTTGTACTTGTTTAAAGCGTTAGAGTTGAAAATAACTTGTCTTATGAGGAGATTCCAATATAGATTCTTGACCACAAAGTTTACAAACTGAGGACCGGGAAGATTGCTTTAGTTAAAGTTTTATGGAGGAATCAATCCATTGAGGAAGATACGTGGGAAGCTGAAAAACATATGATATTCTTGAGTTTGAGCCTTTAGCAAGCCAGAATAATTGATTGTTTGAGTACTTAAGTTGATTCGTGTTTGCGCGTTGAGTCTACCCTTAGTTTGACCTTCATTCGAGGACGAATGATCTCAAGGGGGAGATATTGTAACACCCTCTAATTATTTAACTCAGACAAATTCATAAAGCCCAAGGAGTGAATCTAATTTTTGTACCAGGTAGGTATCTACGAACTATATCTACAGCTCGTAGTTCATGGACTGTAGATGAGGGCTCATAGGTTCCCTTTACACTTAGAACATTTTGAAGTTAAAGGTCCAATCTACGAGCCTAGTCCACAAGCCGTAGAACCTTCTATGACCCATAGACCAGGCTTCGTGATTCCAAGCCCTGAGAAACTAAGTCTCTAAATTGGACCAAAGTTGAATAGAACAATACCTATTTACAATTCATAGAAAGTCCTATGAATTGTAGATCGACTCTCATAAAATCAACTTCAAAACCCCCCAAAATTTATCCAAGTTTCACGAAAGGGTTTCATGAATGACCTATAAAACCTTGGTCATATACCCAAGCTTGAATTTTTCCAGCATCCACTTGATGCCAATTTACAAGTCGTAGACTGAACCATGACCTATCGATGAAGTCTCGTGATTTAGTCCAACAATTTTAGTGAAAGATAATTTTGTCCTTTCTCATCCTTTTCTAATCAAAACCCTGACATTTTGAGGTTATTTTGGACCCCTTAATAGTAACCCACGACCCTTTCCTATCATTCATACCTAGATCACTCAAGAACAAAAAATAGAAAAGAGAAAAAAAAATTAGGTTTCAAGCATCCAATTATCGTTCTTCCTGTTTGAGTCTAATCTCTTAACGTCCAGGTATGTAACGTTCCCCAAAATATGAATTAACCCCACTCTAGTAAATTTCAAATTCCTTTAATTCCATCAAGTTAAGCATGAGTCAAGTTTCAAATTCCTTCTTTGTCTGGAGTAAATTTCCTTGAATTTCATGCATATGTTATCTTCCTTAAAAGTAATTGTGGTATTTTAAATGTCATGTTGTTGATTGAGTTGTGAAACTGAGAAGTCATGAGTTCAATTATAATTCTAAAGAATTCGTGAAGATTTTCAAGTTTAATTGTAAGTTGAGTAAGAAGCCTGTACACATTTCCAATATACATTATGTATTCTAAAATTTATATCTTGAAAAATTTAACTGAGAAATACAAAGGTATTTCATGTACTTTCATTGAATGAAATTGTAGTTTAAAGAGACATGACAAGTTGAGAAAGTTAAAGCTGGGTTGAGTCCCAAAAGATTAAAGTAGCATTTTGAGTAAATTTCTTCTCAAGTTATGAGCATATAATGATATTCTGAGAGTAGTATTGAACATCGATTTGGGTAGCAGTAATAACAACTCAAACTCATAAACTACATAGCTAGCGAATTGGACCGTACAAAAAATGTATGGCTCTTTATGTGCCATTGAGATGGACAAGTTAAATGGATCCATAAGTAAAGATTGTCCCTTACTCTAACAAAAGATGAGACGACTCTGGCAATATGGGCAATAAATTGTATCATCAGATGCTCATAATGATGATTTTCAATTAGAGAAACTCTCCCAAGTTAAAAGTATGATACTATCATGAACATTGAGTTATATTTATGTATGTATTTAAGGCCATATGACCCAGTTCATTACATTATTTCTATCACTAAGTTATTTTATGAGTAAAGTCTATGAGTTATGCACTTAACCTTGATTTTCTTTTCTGTTTTGACCATTTTGCATACTCGTACATTCTACACACTAATGTTCTTTGGACCTGGATTCTTTTATGATGCAGATAAGGTGATAGAAGAGATCTTCAATAGGCATATCGTTGAAAATCCAATCTTCCTTGTCAACTATTGATGAGCTTCTTTACAATTTGAGGCATCTTAATATTTTTATTTCTAGTTATTTGTCTTAGTTATGGTAGCCCTGTGCCTGTCCCGATATTTATCTCAGAATCAATTCTTAGAGGTTTCATAGACTAATTGGGCAGTGCTTTAGTTAATTCTTTCAATAATTGTTGAACAACTTTGAGTTATGTGAAATTCCTATTGAGAACTTTAGCTACTCTAAGACATCTTTGTTCGTATTACCAATCATTTTCAAACGTCGTACATTTGAGAATCTAGCCACCGCATATTGTGAAATTTTTTAATTATGTGTGAGGGACACTTATTGTAAGTTGTGTGAGGGGCTCTTTCGCTGCCAAGGGTATATTGTGGGACTCATAATTTACCAATTTCACTTTCTTTCATCTTTTTACTTTTCCTCATTCATTTTTAACAGTTTCTTCTACTTTTTTTCCCTCCTCACAACATTTTTTCATTTCTTTATGCTTGATAACTCTTAATTTTACTTCTGAAATCATAAAGAATTTAGGGGATTCGCACACAGTATCTAATACATCTGTTTTATCTTTATATCATTTAATCGAAAAAAATTAAATCAGATGTCAAAAATTTAAATTTAATTTTTTTTGATGAGTTTGAAGGAATTGAAGTTAGTGAAAGAAAATTAGACTGTTCTTTCCTTAATCAGAATCTCAGATTCGAGCCCTCAATATGAAAAAAAAAATCCTTGGTAGGAGTGTTTCTCCCCAAATAAGATCTTATGTGGCACAAATGCAAAATAGTCAGACTTCAATGAACATATCAGACATCGAGTGAAAAATTAAAAAAAAAATAAAAAACTTGTGTCTTGATTTAATAAATTGAACTTTTTTTTATTTTTCTATCTTACGTATAAAATGACATATAGAAATATGAGAATTTAATTTTTTTGTTGTTGTTATTGTTGTTACATTATTCACTTTTGTGTTCGACTATAGAAAAGTAGACACGGTACTAGCTTTTATTTATATCGTGTTTTTGGTTATTATGGACCATATAATATTTAAAATTATAATTATACATATTTATCTTTAATTTATACAATTTCTACTTTTTAAAAAAAGCTAAAAAAATTATGGTAGATATTAATCTTTTGCACTCTTAGTTTATGTTGATGTGTTTATCTTTAGAGTTAATTACCATTTTTCTCTATCTTTTCTCAATTTACAAAAATTCTTTAAAATACATGGCAATCCAGATATATGAATTCAGTAATCCAGATAAAAATGATGACATTAACAATTAAAAGTGAACGGAGGAAGTATTTTATAAAAAAAAAATGAATATCCAAAAATAGATAAAAATCAAAGTGATGAACATTTAAAAAAAAGAAATTTAATAAATTTATTTTTCTTTTAATAAAAAAATCAATTGAAACCAAATAATCAATGATGTTACTAAAAAATATTGAGTTGTGAATCTAGTTGAATAAAGTATTTCATAAAAAAATACAAATTTTAATAAGTATAAGTGAACCAAAAAAAAATTGAATATGAGAAAGCCATTATTAGAGAAAGAAAAAGAAGCTTTGTGTCACGAACTTTAGAACTCCACGACCACAAAATTTATGTTTGAGAGAACCTCACACAAGTGTATCAATGCCTCTTCTCATAGGATAAATTCCCATAACCACTACCATGTGGCTGTGTAGTTAATTCCTTTTTTCATCAACAGTCATGTGACTGTAGCCCGGGATATTGTGTTCTTCTCGTTTTTATGTGAATAAAAATTAATTTTGATCTGACATATTTATATATTTAATCTTAAATTCACTTTCATATCAAAGCAATACTTAAAGCAGTGAACTCTCCTCTGAAATAAAAGCTACTTTTGTTAGAAAAGAAGAAACTTTGTTGCCATGGCTGATACTTCTCTTCCTAACCAAAGGTACTGTTTTAAATTTTCCATTGCTGCACTTACTTATAACCCAATGTTCCTATGTTTGTTTTACTTCTTTTTGTTTTAGCAAACTGAGCTACTATTTTTAGATTTTTCTTTTTTTTGGGTTGCATAGGTTTTCTTTTGACCATTTGCTATAACTAGAGCAATTTTTGAATTTGTTTTCCTTAATAAGATTTTTAATTATTGAAAATTTGCCAAACCTAGAAACTCATTACTGATATGTATATTTTTCCTTTCTTCTGAGTGTTTCTTAATCATTTCATTTTTAAGATTTAATTTGATAACCCTAAGTTTAATTTGCCACCAATTTGCTTAACGTTGTGGATTTACGTCAAACCTTCCAAAGAATCCAGCTTGTTCTGTGTAGAATATACCATATCATTTTTGTACCAATAATTCAAAAGCATAATACATAAACAAATACTCAAACTTGACTTCACCGGGCGAATAAGCACTCCAACTTAGAGAGGTAAACCGCACTAGGAAATTCTCATGCGACTTTGAAGGCCAACCCCCTTTATTATGGAAGTCGCAAGCCAAACCTTCTGAGCCATCTCGAAAGGTTTGAGGTCAAGTTTTAGTGTCTGTTTATGTTAGGATCAAACACTTATCATTATGCCAAAAGCTATAGCGGATAGGTAGGATGTTGACATTATCCAACACCTTGGCTCTGATACCACTTGTTAGGATCAAACGCTTACCATTATGTCAAAAATTATAGCTGATAGCAAGGACACAATTTTATTTCTTAACCAAGTCCACCACACAAGCGCCATGTTCTATCATGACTCTGACCCGGGCTACCCAACCCTCTCATGGGTCTTGCCATAGGTAGAATGTTGGCATTACCCAGAAGTTTATGTATTATGCCTAATACAAATGCCACAAACAGGAGCAACTGATATGCACTTCCTTTTTGATGGGTAAAATGTGATAACTTGTATTGAAGTATCAACAAGTAGCTGGGAAAAGTTACAGTCAAAAGAGTGAACATGTAATTCACTAAGGAAATCAACAATGGCCAAACCATCAATTACGTCTATAGAAACCTTGTTGCACCAAAGCCTAAGCAAAAACTTACAACTGTGCTTTACGATTAAGTATAGAGTCTTGTATGTTCTCAAAAAAATCTATTGTTCTCTCCTTCTGGACGGGCCATGGAATTGTAGCTAGAGTGGTGCACCAGCACGGGTATGCAGCCATGTTTTGATCCTTTATATGCCATCTTAGAAGGAACTAAAGACCATGTACCAAATTTGAGAATTAAACTTGCTATGAAGAAACAAATGATTCTCCATAGCAGAGTTCTACCCTTTAGAACTTTAATTTTTCCTTCTTGTTTTAAAATATTTTAGATCACTGAATTCTTTTATAAAATTTAACTAGATAACTCTCTTATCTGTTTTAGCCAAAATAAATTTGTTTGATAACTAACCAAGCTAGTATGCTGCACATCGTGGACACCTAGCTTTCAAAATCTTTATATGGTATCATCCTTTCTGTGTTAAACTTACAAATGAAGGAAAATTCTTCCTATCATTTCTTTCTAAATCGTCCAATAATTGCACAGAGGAGAAGTATTATACAAATTCATTTCTTCACACTTCAAGTCGACAGTGTTCTGAAATATTCAAGGAGCGCCCATGCCATTTCAGACACCAATTGTGAGATGACACCTCTTCCCTTGGCTAGAGCTTTCGTTATCCCATTCCACCAGTTGGTATCTCCTTCCCCTTCTACCCTTCCCATAAGAAGCCTCACAATATTTTCTTGATTCTCTTAGTGTTTAAGGTAGGTATGATGAGTAAAAGCGTAAATTTAGTCAGCGTACTCGACATATTAATATAATTGGGGTGATTCATCCTTTTCTTCGCTAATACTGGAGCTTAGACTGCTCAGTCTCCCTTCTATTATCATGACCAAGGTCCGAAATTCTAAATCTTTAAACTTTTTCTCTAAAAGCAAGTACAAATATTTAGTATGGAGGTACTCCAACCTGCCTACAAGGTACATGTTGTACGAGAAGCTGCAGCAACGACAAAGATTCTTGTGTTGATGCATAACGAGATACTCCATCCTCCAGTCTGAGTAAATTCCAGAGGCATAATGACAAAGATTTGTACTTTCCCATCTGGAATTAACTCTTGACGTTTTTGTATTGATGCGTAACGAAAAGCTGCCTCAAGCACACCAAGGTTTTGTACAAGGCACCATGCATTATCTTGTCTGCAGTTCAGAGAAGATCTATGTGATATGGGCAATCAAGAGGTGTGATAAGGACACTTACCTTACTGTTTCCAAAAAAAAAAGAAGAAAAAAGAGGTGTATATCTAAGTCGCGCGGACTCTTCAATTTCAATGCCGCATTTGTGTTAGATTCTCCAAAAATACACTACTTTTGGAGAATCCGACGCATACTTGTTGACATTTTTGAAGAGTCCGAGCAACATAGGTGTACATCCATCCCTTGCTCCTCTCTGTACCTCAAACCCAATTAGGCAAGGTCTGACCCTCCTTACTTGTACCCTCTTTTTTGAGGTTTTCTACTATCAAGAACAGCCTGCACATGCACATTGCCTGGGTGGTTATATTTTTAAAAAATTAGGTACCCATCAGGGAGATGCACTGTTTAATGCACCTTTTATGATGCAACTGTGAAACAAATTGCTATACTTTTCCTCTGTTTCTTCTAGTGGTATGGTGCTAAAAATATAGACTTTGATTCAGGATTAGTTTTGACCCTTCAATGTAGTTTTCCTTTCTTTCCAGCATCTGATTTTCTGGATCAAAAAGCCACGGGTTAGGTGTATCATTCTCATTTTTTGGTCAATTCTTACCATTCTTTGGAATAGCATATTCTCGAATGAAATTGCTAAGTTCTGCAATTGCTATACCAATATTTTGCTACAAATGGATCGGAAAATGCATTTATATAATCTCGAGCTGGTCTAGATTTGTGTAAGGTACTCGCCGCTGGTTTTGTACCTATGTCATATTTCCCTCTCTTGTTTTTCTTCGAAATCCCATCAAATGAAATTCTTCAGCTTCTTCTTACCTTTTCTTCAACTATGGCATGGGAACAGACTATGTCTTACGAGAAAAAATGATTCAATGGCTGATCAAACGTAAATGAACCTGAGAATCATGATAGCACATGGAGAATCCGTACCTCTAATAAGTCAAATATCAACAGATTTTGTTGAACAATGATGTTTGGAGAGATATCCTATCCGATATCTTCTATTTGGCTAAGCAGGTTAGAGTAAAGTTATCTCAAAACTGAATTTGCTATCGCAGAGAAAAGAAAATAGATACTCTAGGTGTCTTAAAGATACAGCAATAACTTTGATGACATGGGAAATACATAATTTTTCAAGTTTCAAAAGATATTTATCCCAATAATATTCCACACATAATCTAATCCTTTTACAGTACTTAAAACTCTCCAAATTGATGATTTATTATTGTTCTAAACAACCTTAGCATATCTACTGTGAAGGTCTAAATTTATTACTGATCTAATGAGAATGAAGTAGATTGTTCTGCCTTTTTTGCTTCATTATAGTTAGGCCAACAGCCCTGTTATTTATCAAACAAGAAGAAGACAAAAATGGCATAAATGTGCCTAGGAATTACTAATGCCTTCAATGAAGTGGTATAACTTTCCCCTTTTCTTCATTTCCTCTAGCTGTGGTGTTCGGGCAAACTTACATGTACCTGCTACCTCCCGGTAAGTCTATCCTCAAAGGCTTGGATACATAGGAAGAAATCACCTAGTATTTTTGCTTCCACTAAGAATTGGACCTAAGATCTCATGGTTCTCAACTCACTTTATTGATTACTAAGCCACATTGGTGCACTTTTATATCATGTTATTGTACGCCAGTAATCAAACTACTTGCCAAGCTGTACTATTAGCTCGAGCACAGCTTTTGCCTCATTATTTTTTCCTCTTGGTCGTAAACAACTATAGCAATTAAAACTTTGAGATAGTAGGTGCCATCCTTTTCCTGTTCCACGCATTTTTTTCTCTGTTTCTGATCCTTCCTCACCCTCTCCTCCAAATGTGAATAATGTGTTCAAGTTACAAATTATTCCTGGCTAAACCATTAAGATGCTGACTGGAACATAAGAGTTCTCGCTCTTCCTCCTGTATCTCTTTTTGGGGATGGTTGAATGTTGAAAGCCTTTCAATGTTTTTCTTTTTTTCATGATAAGAGAACCATATTTTGCTGAAGCTACCACCATGCATTTAAAGTCAACTTTCTTTTTCTTCTGGAAAAAACTCACTTGACCATTCATCTTATATATCAGGTTATTGGGAAAAGTAGCATTAGTCACTGGAGGGGCGAGTGGTATAGGAGAGAGCATAGTACGTCTATTTCATAAACATGGTGCAAAAGTATGCATTGCTGATATTAAAGATGAAGTTGGACAGCATGTTTGTGAGACCCTTGGTAATGACAAGAATGCATGTTTTATTCACTGTGATGTTACTGCAGAAGCTGATATTAGTAAAGCAGTTGATTTTACCGTTCAAAAGTTTGGTACACTTGATATAATGGTTAATAATGCCGGGTTGTCTGGGCCCCCTGTTCCAGATATCCGTGACTATGAGCTTTCTTTGTTTGAGAATGTGCTTGACGTGAACTTGAAAGGTACTTTCCTTGGAATGAAGCATGCTGGTCGCATAATGATACCACTAAAGAAGGGAGCAATAGTATCTCTTTGCAGTGTTGCAAGTGCCATTGGTGGACTCGGACCTCATGGTTATACAGCATCCAAGTATGCTGTTTTGGGACTTACGCAGAATGTTGCAGCTGAGATGGGAAAACATGGTGTACGCGTGAATTGTGTTTCTCCTTACGCTGTTGCAACTGGATTAGCTCTGGCTCACTTGCCTGAGGATGAATGGACCGCTGATGCACTGGAAGGTTTTCGTGCTTTTACTAGCAGGAATGCTAACTTGCAGGGTGTGGAATTGATGCCTGACGATGTTGCTAATGCGGTGCTTTTCTTAGCCAGTGACGAATCAAGGTATATTAGCGGGCATAATCTGATGATTGATGGTGGTTTCTCGTGTGTTAATCACTCCCTTAGGGTCTTCAGATAGGTACATGTTGATCAATCTTATAGGGAGCTTTGAGAGATTGTCATATTGTTTGTGATTTTTCAATTCAAATAAGCCTATGTATTTGTTAGGAATATCTGGCTGGACTCTAGTCCATCACAACACTATGCTAAAAGAAAAAACAAGACTGATTTTCTGTTACTGATGAGATTGGCAAGTCCAGATAGAGTTGCTTTGCAATTTGGTGTATAATCCAATCATGTGTATATTGGCAATATACAGTACATGATAGATTGGTGATTTTTTTGGAAATTTGAGGCTTTTGTTCCTCCTCAAACTTTTCATTTCCCTAATTTCTAAATCCTAAGGTTAGTAAAAAAAGAATTACTCTTTTATCTTTTTGTTTTGATCAATTTGATATTTGAAATATATATTGATACAATTAATTTAAACTAGTTTAGTGTTTGCACGTATATGTTGTGTTGATTTTTAAATTATATACAAATAGTATTTTTTATTAAAATAAATACAATATTCATATAAATAAATTAAATAAATATTATTAATATGATGCAATAGTTTAATCTATCACTTATAATATAAAAATATGTTAATAGCTTATAAATATATAAAGTAATAATTTGGTGTCGAATAGTTAAGAGTTAAATAATTAATTGATTAAAACTTAATTTGAAAAAAGACTCCTGAATATAAAAAGAGTAGTTTAATATTTCCAACATAATTTTAATTACTCTTTTCCTTTTTAAATTTGCTATATTACACACTTTTATTAACAAAATATTTGATGATTAAAATTTTAGTTAATTTCATAGTTTTAAATATTTAAATAATAATACTAATATTTTTTCTTTTTTCTTCCTAGCCTAGACAATTATTTATATAGAATAATCCTAAATCTGGAGTGAATTCTAAATATAAAGGAATTCTAATTCAAAAGTGAATCTTGAAACTAAATAAATAAAAGATAAAATAATAAATTAAAAAAATAGTGAAAAGATGATTTTGTCTAAAACAGAGTATTTTTATGAAAATAAAAAATTCAAACAACATTTTTAAGGGTCTACACGCTTTTAACATAGTACACAATAAAAAACTATAAATTTCAAGGACGGACTAAAATTTTAAAAATCACAAGCGAATTTATCTCTTCAATCATAGGTACTATCAAAATTTCAATTGATAAAAAAAAATTTAAACTTAAACCTGTTTTTTCATCGAAGACAATTTTAAAAAAATAGTCTATCTAAACCCAATAAAAAGAGACAATCAAGAAAGTAATATTAATTAGTTAAAGAAATATTAATCCTAAAATAATTCTTAAATCTACACATAATCTGTATAAATAGTTTTTTTTGTGTATATTTTCATGACTTATTAAATAATAAAACTTGATAATCTTAAAAATAGCAAATTATATAAAAGACCAAATTATCAAATGTTATTATTAGATAATAATTTATGAAAATACACTACAAACATAAAGCAAAAAATAATAATCTAAATTAAATTGATATTGTTTAATACCATGTTATTTTAGAATTTTATATTTTTTAGAAAGAAAATAAAGGAGTACAATTCTAATTTAATTAAATTTGTGTAGTTACGTTCATTTAGTTTTAGGATTTTTTTTAATATTTAGGACTCAATATATTTTAGGATTCCTTATATTATAAGATAAATTAAATAATAATTTGAGGAAAAAGTGAAAAGACGATGTTGTCTAAAAAAGAGACTTTTAATGAAGCGCAAAAATTCAAACAATATTTTTAAAGGTTTTCATGTTTTTAATATAGTATAGATTCATGTCCAATAGATCTACTAGTCTAGGAGGTAAAGTCTTCTTCCCAATGAAAATTCATTCTCAAAATTTAAATTTGAGACCTTTAATAAAGAATAACAATCATCTCATCATGCTCCTTATCGATTAAAACGTGGCTTGTGAATGTTCCTAGTGTTTGGTCTTTGAATATTTGATTAATCATAAAATTTGAAAATTCAAAATATCAAGTTTCCAAAAGTTTCTTCATATCAGTTTTCACTCATAAAAATTCAAGCAAAATATATGTTCAAATTAGGATTGCTTATTGATTAGTTCAATTTGATTTTGAAATTTATCGATTCGTTTTAAAAATTGTCGATTATAGACATACTAAACAAGTATTGACACTTTGTAGAATAATGGAGAGTTTGAAATAATTAGAAGCAAAAGTATAAAGTTAAACTTAAGTTCGTTAATATTATATATTTAATTGTATTAGTGCAGCACTATGTAGTGCAATAAGCACTATGTAGTGCAATATGCACTACTCCTT
>JBCEWC010007362.1:0-21537 GCA_038996855.1 Solanum aculeatissimum | reverse complement strand
GTTGAAACTTGAAAGTTTAAAGTTTTTATTATTTTATAAGTTGTAACTTTTTAAATTATATTAAATAAACTTAACAAATTAAAATATTAAATATTAAATAAACTATACAAGTTAATAATTTAACAATTAAAAAAAAACCGGTTTGAACCGGTTCCGGTTCCAACCCGGTACCTATTGGACCGGTCCGGAACCTCCCCTAATTTCTGGTAGACCCGGTTCCGGTAATTTAAGGGGTTTTACGGAACCGGTACCGGTTCCAGTAAAACCGGTCCGTTTGGAACCGGTCCGATCCGTTGCCACCCTTAGATGAAACTTTATCAAGGACCTGCATTGAACCCTTTTCTTTTTGTCTTAGTGATAGATAAGCTAACATGGTCTATTCAAGAAGAGGTTCCACGGTATATGCTATTTGCGAATGATATAGTACTGATTGATGAAACTCGAGATAAAGTTAATGATAGGTTAGAGGTTTGGAGACATACTCTAGAGTCCAAAGGACTCAAATTGAGCAGGACTAAAATAGAATTCTTAGAGTGCAAATTCTATGATGTGAAGGATGAAGCAGACATAAAAGTGAGGCTTGTCACTCAACCTATTCCTAAGAGAGAAGTTTTAAATATCTTAGGTCCATCATCCAGAGTAGTGGTCATATCGATGATGATGTCATACATTGCATTGGGACAACATGAATGAAACTGAGGCTTGCCTCTTGAGTATTGTGTGATAAGAAGATACCACCAAAACTTAAAGATAAGTTTTACAGAATAATAGTTAGAATGTCTATGCTTTATGTGGTAGAGTGTTGGCCAGTCAAAAACTCACATGTTCAAAAGATGCAAATTGCGGAGATAAAGATATTGAGATGGATGTGTGGGCATACTAGGTGCGAAGGAATGAGGTTATTTGGGAGAAGGGAGGGGTGACCTCTATGGCAGACAAGATGAGAAAAATAAGATTGAGATAATTTGGGCATGTACAAATGATGTGTGTTATTGCGCTTGTTAAAAGGTGTGAGAGGTTGAATTTAGGAGTTACATGGAGGAGTAGAGGTAGATCGAAAAACTATTGGGGAGAGGTGATTAGACAAAGATATGACGCAACTTTATCATCGAGGACATGACCTTAGATAGAAAGGAATAGAGGTCGCATATTAGAGTAGAAGGTTAATAGACTAGTAGGGGATGATATTTTCTTGTCTTGTATTGTAGTAGGATTAGTTGCATCTTTATATATTATTGTAGTAAGCTAGTAGGATTACGCGCATCTTTATGTATTGTGTTGTTTTAGTAAGATTAGTTGCGTCTTCATATATTGTGTTGTTACCGCTCGTCATTTATTTTACTACTTTTATTTTTACTTGTAAAATTGTCATTACTTGTCATTTTGGTCGCTATTCTATATCTATTATTTTTCTCCTTGTGGACTGATATATTTGAGTCGAGGGTCTTTTAAAAACAACCTCTTTATCTCTATGAGGTAGTGGTAAGGTCTGCGTACATTGTACCTTCCCTAGACCCTACTTGTGAGATTTCACTGGGTATGTTATTGTTATTGTAAAATATTTAATTTCAACTGTATTTATAGAAGTATAAATTTCAAATATCTTCATTATTTCATCAAGAATCTTATTCAAATCGAAATTCAATTTTGACTCACTCCATCAACAATGAAATTATTGATTTTGTGTTTACTATGTCATTCACCACTGTGTTGAATCGAAATTGAGATTTCTTTTTCTATAATAGAAAACTAGACGTGACAAATATGAGAAAGAAAATATACTTCAGTTCACAATTACTGCATTAAATTTGTAGGGCGAAAGAAATGTTAATATAGAGATTATGAATACATTTTTGATGAAAGCAATTATTTTAACCTAAAAAAGGGAATAAAAATGTTTGTGATGCCTAAATCTTTACCATCTTTCACGCACGATATATTCAGTGAATACAAAAAAAATTATAAAATTAAATATTATATAAGTAATAATTGATGTTCATTCAATATGTTCATTTATATATATAAAAAATAAATTTTATCAAAGTGTCTAGTTATGTTTTTTCCAATAGCATGGATGGATAAACTTGGATACCTTTTATATTGATCTGGGCTTTGAACCATCCGAGGCCCAATAGCACTTACCAAGGGCCCATCTCAAACGCCCTAAAGCTATTTACCGTTTACTCCATTCCCCATTCCTCCAAAAAAAACACCTCTTCTAGCTGTGCAGCAGAAATGTCTAGAAGGTTCGGAAAGAGAAAGGAAGAAAATGAGTACGCTTCTAAAGGCGACAATCCTCCTAAGAAATCTTCCAGAACCGATGATTCTGACGATGAAGATGGCATCGTCGTCTGTGAGGTCTCTTTTTTTCGCTTCCTACAAGCATTTAAAAAAAAAATAAAAATAAATTCACTTTCCTACTGTTTTCTGATTTTTGTGGTGTTTCTTTCTTTCAGATTTCTAAGAATCGAAGAGTATCAGTTAGGATCTTTGGAGGCAAGATAATTGTGGATATTCGAGAGTTTTATGTTAAGGATGGCAAGCAAATGCCCGGCAGAAAAGGTAAGTGCTGCTAGTTGTTTTCATTTTGTTTTGTTGCCAATTTTAATTTTTCTTATGGTTTTGGTATCTCCGTTTTGAGCAGTTCTCGTTGTTTCATTCCATTGTTGTTTATGATTCTATCTATCTTGCATTTAGGGTGTTTAGTATTTTGGGGGTTATGATGACGAGACGTGGGAGTAAATTATAATTTCTGTTTTTCTGGTGGGTCTTGACTAGTAAGAAGGGACTTTTTAGTTGTTAGCTGAGACATGGGAGTAATAGAAGTTTCTTAGGTTTCTCAGCATCTTTTGTTATCTTCTCTCTGGTTGTGTTTCTGTGTGTTCATCTTGGGGTATGATTCCTTTTTATTTAATGCAAAGGATAAAAAACATCTTGTAACTCTCCGCAATTGATCTACATAAACATTCCTAAGTAGTAAGAATATGTGGGATGGAAGAGTTACTTCTTCATAAATCCACATTTATTCAAGTGGCAATTTCTTAATTAGTAATTTTGCAATGAAAGGATATGAGCTTTTCAGAAGACTTGAAGTTACCTAGCACTATGCCGATTTTGTCATTAAAGCAAGAGTAATGTTTCATTACCTTAATTTTATTTTAGCTTCTTACGTTCTTTTGATGAATGAAAACATAAATGATGTGCCTATTAAGGAGAGCATCATTTGTGAGCTAATATACAAAAGAGAAACAAATAAACCTCTGTTTCATTTTTCTCTCTTTTTCATCGATTCTCTTATTATCTCAAATAGTCATTCTTCCAATTGTGAATTTTTGTGTAATATTGTATGTTTGTAACTCCAAACTTCTAGCCATGAGTGCACATATCTGTAAGAGTTGTTGAACCTAGGAGAGTGACCAGCCTTAAAGATTTGCATTAAAGTTGAGCCGAATCGCTTTCAAGGTAGTGGCTTGCCACAACACCGTGTTTATGATAATTTGCTTACTATTTTTAATTCCTGTCTGTTATCAATTTATAGTATTTTTCTTAACAATTTCAAGATTTTTTTTACAACAATATTGAACAAATGGCCGGTCCCTTGAACGAAACTCTTATGGACTTGTCCAAGCTTGAACGTTTGGACAGAATAAATTTTAAATGTTGATCACAAAAACTTGTGATTTTCTTTGAACAAGTAGAAGTTAATTATGTTTTATTCAACAAACTCATGTAGATAGATGTAACACTACTAGTGGTTTTAGTAGTGTTGTGGTTGTTTATGATGCTACTAGAATGAAGTTAAAAAAAGATTACAAAAGTGTTGGTGGACATTTGCTGAAACATGACTGATTCTTTATTTAATTTATTTGTTATGTAAAAATCTGTTAAGAAAATATGGGATGGTTTTGAAAGAAATCTGGTGCGCTGACAAGACAGCAAGGAAAAAATATTTTGTTGGACAATGGCTTAAGTTCCAAATGGTTGACAATGAGCCAATCAAGGAACAAGTTCACGAGTATGAGAACTTGACCACCAATGTTCTCAACGAGGGCATGAATATGTTGAGATTCTTAGGCTAATGTTTTGCTTGAAAAATTCTACCATCTTGGAGTGATTGTAGAAATTAATTGAAGCATAAGAAAAAAATATTTGACTCTCCAAGAACTTAGAAGTCACATGAGGATTGAGGAGGCAAATTATCTCAAAGATAAGATGGAAGCTCTCTCTTAATTCTTGTAAATCTAATCTTATGGAATCTTTGATATTGTTGTGAAAGACAGGTGCAAAAGTTCAAAGGCAAACAAAAGAAAGTTCTAAAAAAGGGATGTGAAACAAAAAAAAATCACTTCATTAAAGTCGGAGAACCAAATTCAAAAATAAAAAAGACCTTGTTTTGTTTGTGGGAACTTGGTCATATAGTTGTCTAGTGCTATCTAAGACAAAGGCAAAACTCGAAGCAAGAAGGACTAGGTGATATCCAAGCTCATCTTGTTATGGTTAATGAAGTGATTGCTACTGCAACCGTCGATGAATAAGAGGGACTCGATGTTGGACACGTCCTTCAAGGCATTTTTGTGCTAACAAAGTTTTTCCATCACTAAGAGGCATCCACGGATAGTGAATCTGTTTACATGGGTAACTTCGCTACTACTTGAGTTATAGATTCAGATTGAGTAGATATCTGCATAATCCCAATAGTGAACACGGGAATGGTCTTCATTGCTTTCTAAGTTTTTTAAGAGGTACTAAGAATGGTGTTAATTTAGTGAATTTCTTGTTGTTTTAGAAAGTTATTGTGATGCAAATTGAGTAACTGACAATGATGAAGTTAGCTCCACCAGTGGTTGTGTTTGCATGTGCTATTCATGGAAGTCTTTAAAACAGATTTATATAGCATGTTTTACTATGAAATTTGAATTCATTGCACGAGTGGTTTGGGCAAAAAGTCTAGTGGTTGAGAAACCTTTTGGGAGATGTTTTGTTGTCAGAAAGACGGGCTTCACTAATCTCTTTACATTGTGACTCACAAGCAACAATTGGGATTACCAAAAATAGTGTGTGCAATGGGAAAAAAGAGACATTCGCATTAGGCGTGATGCAGTTAAACAATTATTGAAACATGATGTTATTTTCTTAGAATATGTGAAGTTCAAAAGGAATTTTGTGGATCCTCTAACCAAGGGGTTGGCAAGAAATATAATCCTTGAAATTTTGAGGGATCTAGGTCTGGAGCCCATGGATTGAGGTAGATGATGGATACCCAACAACAAAGCCCTCGACATACATTATATTCCTTATCTCTATGGCGTAAGGTGGTATTTTATAAGGTTGAACTTATTTTACTTTCAATAATTCAATAGCCTTAAGTTGGTCTATTTGAGATAAACTTGATTGAATCAACTATGTGAATGTAAAAGTGTGGTTGTCTTTTATGAAAGACTTGGGTTGTCTTTATAGAGTGCTCATGAGATCCAAGGTGTGGGTATAACCATAAAAACACTTTGTTAGTATCACGGAGTTTGCATAAAATCAAGGATATAACTTGTGTGGTAGGGGTCTCAACTTATATTCATTTAGTTCAAGAGTACTTCACTACGTGTCAATTAAAATTGAAAGATTTTGATACTTAAATACATGTTACTTTAGTTGCCCAAACCTATTCTTTGTCTTTGCATTAGTGGGGGATGTGGGTATTATTTTCTTTTATAATATTTTTATTTAATGTATGGGATAAATAACACCTTTTAACTCTTTGCAATTAATCTATGTAAACATTCCTAAGTCGTAAGTATACTCGGAATGAGAGTTTCTTCTTCATGAATGGTTCACATTTATTCAAGTGATAGTTTCTTAATTTGTAACTTCGTGATGAGAGGGTGCAAACTTTTCATAATACTTGAAGTTACTTCTTGAAGTTACTATGTAGTGTGACAATTTTGTCCCTTAAAGCAAGAGGAATGTTTTATTACATTAATTTTATTTTAGTTATGTTTTTTGATGAATGGATATGTTAAAATGATGTGCCTGTTTAAGGAGCATCATTTGTGAGCCAAATATAGAGAAAAAGACAAAAAATAATCTCTTTTTCATTTACTCTCTCCTTCACCAATTCTCTCATTATCTCAAATATTCATTCTTCATGTTGTGAATTTTTGGGCAATTGTATTCATGCAAGTCCAAACTTCTAGCCACAAGAGCACGTGTTTGAAAGAGTTATGGAGCCTTGGGGAGTGACCATCCTTAATGCTTTGCATCGGAGACGTGAGGACAGATTTTGGTCATCTTGTCTGTGGAACAAGTTTAGGATTAGGTATGATGTTTACTTCGAGAGGATTTTTTTTTGGATTTGCAATTTCAGTCGGTTCTAAGAATTGTCTTGAGGTGGCGTGGTTGTCAATGAAGTGGGAGGGGTACTCAGTTCTGAGTTGGTGGAAGTAGTAATAGGTATTCAGTGAAATAATCGAGATGCGTACACAAGCTAGCTCAAATGCCACATCCATTAAAAAGAACTTAACAATTCTCATTGTTTCTATATGATATTGGTCTATGGAACGAACGTTTATCTATGAACACAAGCCAATTATTATACCATCTCAGGAGGTGTCATCATTAGCTTAGGTAATGGTACATGAACTGTTGGTAATGTGCACAAAGGAAAATTGCCGATTGAATGATCTTGGTGTTTCTTGTTACCCAAAACTGGTGCTTGTTCACATGGTATTGTATGAACTAGCATGGTTATTATCGTAATCAGACAGATCAACTCAAATCATATCTTACTGGGTTGACTCTGGCAATTCTAGGCGAATGAAGAATCTATAGCAACATCATATAGCTCTAGAGATATTTTGAAGTCTATTCCGTTTTGCAGAAATCAACATATGCTTTTTATGGTGAGAAGAAGAGGTGCCAATGCTAGTATTTGGTTAAACAATAGGGAGGGGAGCTCCCTTTCGTCGACTAGGAAACTGTTGACATTTTTATCTATGCCTTGGTGGCTCTGCCCTTCCAAATGTTAGCTTTCTTCTCTAGAGCTATTTCCTTTTCCCGATAAGGTCTACCCCTTGTAAAATCTAAAATAAATGATAATCGGTGAAATTGGAGGATGTGGATTTGTTTTACAAGGTCATGGTCTCTTCAGCGTTGCTCCTTCTATTGATGTTAGAAATGAGCATTGTTAATTAAGTTGAATTGGATCCTAGGGAACCTTGTAGAAAGAGAGAACTAGCTGGTTTATCCAAAGCTAGATTGAACGAGCTTATAGCTGAAGTCAGACGTATTGAACAAATTTGTGTTGTATATAAGTGAGCAAACGTGATTGAAGATATTATGCAGATTTGAGACAACTTATTTGTGTTGCTTCCTTGCTGTTCTGTTTAGATTCCCCAACATGTCTTTGAATTTGCTCTTGTACTCTGCATGTACTGTTGCATCTCCTTTGGTGCTTCATACTTGTAATATAACATCAAACAACTCTTGCACTAAATCGAAAGAATTAAGTAGAGAGGTAAGGGAGGGAGAGTGGGAGTGTGAGTACTTGCCTACTGCCCATTTTTGTTTTTTTTATTTATTTATAATTGAAACTGGTAATGTTGCTTACCCACAAACTAATTGTTAACTGCTTTAGTTATATCTTCTATTCTCTAACACAAGTTTATTTATATTTTCATTCATCTTCTATCTTTTCTTCAAATCTTTTACCATTGCTCTTATTTCAAACCATTTTTCTTGAAAAAGACCTTTCTTGAGCCAAGTGTGACGGTCCACCACTTGATCTTGTCAAAGGGGGGAAGAATCTAGAGTCTTTGGGTGGTTTATGGAAGACTCTAGAATGGCGTAGATATGTCTTGTAGTCCTTAGAATTCTTTGGACTTGTGTAGAGAATTCTAGAAGAGGACTGAAGTGTAAATACTTAGGAATTTATATGTAAATATTAATTAATTACACTTTGACCCCAAGTAGGAAGTATAAATAGAGGGGGTCATTTGCATTCTTAGGCATCCAGAAATCAAGAGTTGTAATTCTCCAAGTGTAATATGAAGTCTTCTTTCTTACAAGCTCTCTAGTCTATTCATATCTAGCGTTCCTTTAGCGATCAAGAGTAATAGGCGTAGTTGTATTTGCAAGATCGTGAAAGAGTCATGAACAAATTGACAAGTGCCACACGGGAGTCTTAGCGAGAGTTCTAAGTCCGTGACAACGTGGTATTAGAGCAGGTTTTACTAAGGGAAGCATGGGAAGTGAAGGAGACATTAACGCCACTAGCACTGCCAATGTTATGCTAGATGTTTGCAAGAAATGCAAGGGAAAGAAAAGCTCCAAGAAGATTGAGGAGATGTCAATCGAATCGACACCAAATGAGGTCATAACAACCCATTCACTTCGGCTGCCGAGTTGAGTGACGATGAACGAGGGAGGAATTCGCCAACGTCACGCTCGACATGGGATGAGTCGCGAGGGTTGATGCTGCTAGACAAGCAGTGGAGTTCTTAGGCAAGCGCTTGAATCTGTTCGATGGCAAGTTCCAGACCTTTGAGGAGTTCACCCTTGAGGAGATCGATAACATTCAAAAAGAATTGGGCGGGCGACAGGCAGCAAAATATAAGCTGAGAGAGACCATCATTTCCTTAGAGTGTCGGCTCATGGAGGCACTTAGCAAGATAGAGGCCATAAATGCCACTATAGAGGTCATGGGTGCAAATATGAGGGCACTTGAGGAAGGCTTGGCTGACGGGAGATGCGTGGGGATTGCTGGAGGAAGGGAGGCCAAGATTGAGGCTCCCAAGCCATCGATGTTCAAAGGCATCTGTGACGCACAAGAGGTGGAAAATTACTTCAAGTACAACCAAGTAAGGAGCGATGAGGCAAAGATCAACACAACCGTGTTATATTTAACGGAGATAGCCACATTGTGGTAGAAACGAAAAGAGTCGGAGATAGGGAAAGAGTTATGCACCATCGACCCATGGGAGCAATTTAAGAAGACTTTCTCGAACAATGTCATCTATTAGGCAAAACGTAAGTTCAGGGAGCTGAAGCAGACGAGTAGCATAAGGGCCTACATCAAGGAGTTCACTACCCTCGTGCTCCATATCTCCAACCTCACGGATAAGGACATGATGTTCCATTTCATGGACGAGCCACAAAGTTGGGCCAGAACGGAGTTGGAACGACGACAAGTTAGGACCATCGACGGGGCCATCACACAAGCAGAGGCTTTGACGGACTCTCGGCACGACAGACGAGATAGAGATCGAGAAAAGGAGTCGAGCGGTAGTCATGACTAAGGTGGGGGAGATGGTGGCAAATGCAAGGTTTGGCAACCACATCTCAAGCATCATGACACCTGTAGGCCTGATAACAGGAGTTCCGAGCGAAGAAGCAGCGCAGAGGGCAAGGCACAACCCGAAAAAGAGTTTAAGTGTTACATATGTGGTGGGCCGCATAGCGATAAGAAGTGCCCCGAACTGAAGAGCCTTGGTGCTATACTGCGAGAACAAAAGGAGTAGAAGGCACAGGAACAGGCACTCGAACCAGGGGAGGGATCGAGCACAACATGGGTAGGTGTGATTAGGCTATGCGGAGCCATCACGTAATAGTCGGAGAAGTCGAAAGAGTATAGCGCGCAGTACGTGGACATCACAATCAATGGGAGGCTCACTCGTGCCATGGTTGACACAGGTGCAGAGGCTAACATCTTGTCCAAGGTTGCGACAACAAAGTTGGGGTTGAGATATAGCTCAAGTAATGCGCAATTGAGGATGGTCAATGCGCCAACTCCTCTTGTGTGTGGAGTTGCTCAGGGAGTTGACATAACGTTGGGTGAGTGGCATGGTAAGATCAATTTTCATGTCGCACCAATAGATCTCTGAGGTAATTCTTGGGCATGAGTTCTTCTAGAGGTGCCACGCGATGATCGACCCCTACCTTCTACAACTCGTGGTCATGGAGCAAGGAGGTTCCTGCGTGGTACCCTTAGTCGAAGTGCCCAAGTCAAAGGGACAATCTCAACTGTCGGCCTTGCGACTTGTGGAGGAGTTCCAGGATGAAAAGCCATTGTCGTGCTCCACGCCCGCTAAGAGGAAGAAAGAGAAGCCGTCAAAGGAAGCCAAGCGGGAACAAGGTCAGCCAACTACAGTAGTGCTCCTCGAGTGTTGAAAGGGGCAAACTCCAACGGAGATCACAAAGGGACGACATAGAGGTATGTGGCAATCCAAAGGTGGAGACTGGGAGCTCGAGGGGAGTACGGGAGTTTTTACTACAACATTGCGCCGAGGACGTCGCAACATCAGGTGGGGGAGAGTATGACGGCCCGCCACTTGTTCTTGTAAAAGGGGGAAGAATCTATAGTCTTTGGGTGGTTTATGGAAGACTTTAGAATTGTGTAGATATGTCTTGTAGTCTTTATAATTTTTTGGACTTGTGTAGAGAATTTTAGAAGAGGACTAAAGTGTAAATACTTAGGAGCTTGTATGTAAATATTAATTACACTTTGACCCCAAGTAGGAAGTATAAATAGAGGGGGTCATTTGCATTCTTAGGCATCTAGAAATCAAGAGTGGTAAACATTCTCCAAGTATAATACAAAACCTTCTCTCTTACAAGCTCTCTAGTCTTTTCATATCTAGCGTTCCTTTAGCGATCAAGAGTAATAGGCTGACTTGTATTTACAAGATCGTGAAATAGTCGTGAGCAAATTGACAAGTATCTCACGGGAGTCTTAACGAGAGTTCTAAGTATGTGACACAAGGGTTTATTGTAAACCACCTTTCTACCCCCACAAAGTTAGGGTAAGGTCTCGCTCTCTGTTGGTTTTTTTTAAAAGGAATGAATGGGGCAGCAAAATAATTGAAAGAGTCTCTCAATGGATTGAAATGACTTCCAATAACTTTCAATAATTTATTAAGCATTGAGGGGCTTTAAGTAGCCAACACCAAACAATTTTGTATAATTTGAAATTTAAAACTAGAAGGCCCCAAGAATTATGTGCAAACTGGATATAAAGAAAGCATATGATCATGTCAATTGGAATTTCCTTATTGGAATCATGAGGAGGATGGGCTTTGGCTGGAAGTGGATTAGATGGATAAATTTTTGCATAAGTACTGTCAGATTCTCTGTTATGATAAATGGACCACCTGAAGGCTTTTTCACATCAACCAGAGGTTTAAGACAAGTTGATCCTCTCTCACCTTTCTTATTCATTCCGGTGATGGAAGGACTCAACAACATGCACACATTCAAGTGGGTGGATAAGAGGGTGCAGTGTAGCAAAAGATGGGAACCAAAGACTGGAAGTTACATATCTCCAGTATGCAGATGATACCCTCATCTTTTGTGATGCAGAAGAAAGCTAACCACAGATTCTGAGAGTAATTCTGGTTCTCTTTGAAGCAATTTGCCAACTTAATGGATGTCAGTTTTTCCCTTTTCAACTCAAATGGAAGGAGGAATTGATGCTTTGAGGAGGAATTATTTGTGGAATGGGGAGAAGGAAAGCAAGGGCTACAACCTGCTAAAGTGGAAGACAATACTACTTTCAAAAAGGCAAGGTGGATTAGGCATCAGGAACTTGAGAAAGCAAAATAGAAGTCTATTGATGAAATGGCTCTGGCGATTCACTAGAGAGGATCAGGCACTATGGGTCAGAGTAGTGCAAGCCAAATATGAAAATCTAAACAGATGGACAACTAAGGAGGTATCATCACCTTACGGAGTCGTTCTATGGAGATCTATTAGATTTATGTGGTTCAACTTCCTTGGAAAAACCAGGTTCAAAGTTAATAATGGCAGAAAGGTCTTATTCTGGGATGATGACTGGCTAGGTCATGGCAGCCTTAAACAACACTTTCCAGATATTTACCTGCTGAACCAACAACAACAGGCCACTATACAGGAAGTATAGGACACCTATGAATGGAATTTGACTTACAGAAGGATGTTGAATTATTGGGAGATAGACAGATTAGCTGAGTTTTATGGAACAATACAACATTTTGGAGGACTGAAAGAGGGGGAGGACACTTTAAGGTGGATCCATGATAGTAAAGGCAACTTCACTGTCAACTCTGCCTACAAGAGTTTGATACACATGGGAAGCTAGATTAAATTTTTATCGTGGAAGCTTATCTGGAAAGTAAAAATTCCTTACAAGGTGGTAGTATTCACCTGGCTGGTAGTTAAAGAGGCGACATTGACACAAGAGAATCTAATGAAGAGAGGGATACATTTGTGCCCAAGATGTTTTTTTTGTGAGCAACAGGCAGAGACAATCAACCATTTGTTCCTACATTGCAGAGTGGTCAGACAATTGTGGAACTCATTCACTAGTTTCAGAGGAATAATCTGGACCAAGCTAGGCAAAGCAGATCAGGCTATAGAGAGTTGGAATCATGAGGGCAATGGTTGTACAGACAAGAACAAATGGAGAATTGTCCTACCAGTAATATGGTGGGTAATATGGAAGGAGAGGAATTTGAGATGTTTTGAGAACATTAGTAATCCTTTACATAAAGTGAAAATGGACTGTATTATCACTTTTTGTTACTGGTGCTGTTCTGAATATGTAAATGATCCAGTAGCTATAGTAGATATCTTACGCTCTCTGTAAGATGAAGTAGGAGCTAAGTTTGATTTTTGTTTGAGCTGTTTGTAAGGCTACATCTGCTAGTAGCTCTATGATGTAAATTTGGATCCCAGCCTTTAGTGTGGAAAGATTTATACACTAAACAGTTACCTTTGTCAAAAAAAAAACTAAGATATTTCAACAAACTAAACTATCTAATAGAAATTTAAAATTCAAATTATCCTAAACTTAAGTAACTTATTTGACTAAAAAATAACTACAATTATTAAAAGCAAAATTCAACACTCCTCCTTTGCTTTAGTTACTGCAATTTTAAAAATTGCTCCTCAATTTCTAGTTTAGTGATTGGTGCTGAATTATTTTGATTGTTTTTTAACTTGCAAAAATTCTTCTTCTTTCTTTTCTTCTTTTGATTTTGTGCTTAAAAACACCATCAAATGATCTTCTCTGGTTTGAGAGTGCATTCATTTGGAAATTGATAGGATTTGCAGAGAATTGTTGTGATGATTTTTCTTCCATCACAATATTACATAAAACATAGGTCTCAAAATGAGATTTTATTATCACTGATCAAATTTGATAAATTTTGCCAGTGAAAATTTGTAGGGCATTCTAAGATAGATTGTTGCTTGCTTGTCATTCTTATGTTAAAAATTGGTTCAAAAAGCTTGTGCATTGAAAAAAAACATGGGTTGAAAATAGCCCTGACGGGTTAAAAATGATATGGTAGTTTTTTAAAAGAACTCACAGATCCTGTAAGATCAATGAGGCTCTACCACTATTGGTTCTTTTAAAAGGAATGAATGGGGCATCAAAATAATTGAAAGAGTCTCTTAACGGATTGAAATAACTTTCAATAATTTTATTAAGCATTGAGGGACTTTAAATAGTCAACACAAAACAAAATTTACATAATTTGAAATTTAAAACTAACTAAAATATCTCAACAAACTAAACTACCTAATAGAAATTTAAAATTCAAATTATCTTAAACTTAAGCAACTTATTTGACTAAAAAACAACTGCAATACTCTCTTCGAACCCCACTTATAGGAATATATTGGGTATGTGGTTGTATTCATCTTGTGAATATTTTTCATCCATATATTTGCAGGTTTTGGAAACCAAAATTAACTGCTGTGTTTATTGTTTTTCAGGCATCTCACTGAGTCTGGATCAGTGGAATGTGCTGAGAGATAACGCCGATGAAATAGATGAGGCTGTTGCTGAGAACAGTTGAATGTTGGCAGTTGCTATGATGTAGTTGGTGTAAGATGTTATTTTGGAATTGGACCTAAGAGATATTTTTCCCTTGCTAGTGTTTTAGATAAAACAAGCTCTGATTGAACATGTCGTGCCAGTTTGGTGGCCTCTATGCATGTACTCTTTTCCCGACTCACTTTCTAGAATCTGCATGTTGCACAAAATCTATAATAATCATGGGATAACTAAAAATAATTATGGGATAAAAATTTAGTATCACTTAAATGGTTGTTTGGTTGATAAATGTGGAATAATTTATCTCGAGATTAATAAATAGTACTGTGATAAGTTATTCTTCCTTTTGGGTGGGATATTAATCCCGGGAATAAAAGGGTAAATGATAATGATATCCTTTACCCTCTTTTTATACCTCACTTTGTATATTTTCATTATTTTTAATACAATATATAATAACATTTACAACCTTCACTCCTTATTTTTATTATACTTCTTCATATTTTTCTATTAAAAAAATACACTATATAGTATAATTTTTATTGAATAATTCTTATGTTTTTTATATTTTGATTTTTCATAAATTCTTTTTTACTTTAACAAACTTAAAAATGCAAGATCTATTTGTAAATTAAATAAAAAAAGTTTTATTTTAAATGTATACGGTATTATCATGGAAATGCACACCTAAGAATATTTGAGTTAAATAAGATGAAAAATTTATTTTAAAAATGAATACTGAATAATTAAAGTTAGCAAAGAAAATACATTAAAAACTAATAAAGTGAAAGTATTTTTGTAAACAAGCAATATATTCTTAAAATTTATCCAACAAACCAAATACTCAATAAGAAATAATCTCAATATAATTTATCGTCTCATTACTAATCTCAACATAATTTATTCTATCATAACTTATATTTAAACCAAACGACCTTTTAGGGGTTGGGAACATGTTATCATGGGATAATTAATCTTAGAATAAGTTAAATATATGAGATAATTTATCCCATCATTAAGACAAAAATAATGGATAAAATAATTTAAGGACTAACTGATATCTCCGACCAAACATGAAATAAAATAATTCTATATTTTATCTTGGGATAATTATACTTTATATCTCACACCAAATAATTGCTACTCCTCAATGTTTGGGACTGTGATCACTTACAATTAGCTAAAGCAGACTAGCTCTCCCCCTGCAATAATTTTGCAAGCTAGAATAGGTGTTACTTTTGCCTTGTCATAGAGAGAGCAGGTCATGTCTACCAGCTTCACTTGTTCAAAGCACTGAATAAGTGATCCTAAAACCTATACTTAAATTATTGGAGAAAAAAGATCTTGACCATAATCGATTTGGTTTGATTTTAATAAATGAAGAAAAAAAAAAGTCAAATGAAAATCAAATCAATTAATACTCGTAAACATTTAGGAATCGTTTGGTAAAAAAGTTAATAACGCATGAATTAATAATGCAGGGATTATTTTTGAAAAAAATTCATACATATATAAAAGAGATAAGTATTAAAAACACACCTAAACTAATTTTTTTTTAGTTTCATACCTAAACTATTGAAAGTTTGAGTTTCATACCCAAACTATTACTTATTATTTTGAGAAACATACATAAGTGGTGTGTGTAATACACTCTCTTTTATTGGAAAAAACCTTGTCATATGACATGCTACATGGATCAAATATTTGACAAAAATTAAATAAACTATTAATATTAGTTAAGAGTTAAAGATTAAAGTATTAATATTCTCCCAATATTATTTTTAAATATTTTTCTCACCTCCACCCCTTGCGCACCCTCTACCAATCCCCGCCTTTTTACTTCTTTTTTTTTAAAAAAAATATCCTTATATATTTTAGAAAAATTCAAACTGCACCCCTCCTCCACTCTTTCCTAAAGAAATTGATACTATTTTTTATTTTTTTAAATAAATAAAACCTATCTAACCATCCGCTCCTAAATTTACTTTTATCTTTTTTACATTTTTTATAGATATGTACACATATTTAAAAAAAAAATATTTTTTTCTACTTGTGCACCGAATATAACAGAAATAAAAAATTTATTTTAAAAAAAATCTTACGGCAAGTAAAAACTAATTTTCTAAAAAAAAAAGAAGCCAGAGGATTAGGTGGGTAGTGTAAAATTATTTTTCTAAAAAAATTAAAAAGATAATATCTAAATTATTATTTTAAGGGGATAAGGGGGAGATGAAGTAAGAATTTCTTTAAAATATTTTGTAATTGTTTTTTTAAAAAAATAAAACATTGATTGGTTCGGGGTGGGGGTGGGGGTGGGGAGTGGGTGTAACAACCCAGCCCGCCAGTGATATTGTCCGCTTTGGGCCTAGGCCCGCACGACTTTAAAACGCGTCACTAGTAAGGAAGACTTGTTTACTTATATACCCAACATCTCTCCTGTGTTTTGCCGATGTGAGACTTCTCATCTTAAGATGGGTTGTTACATGCACCCCCTCTATGGACTCAGCGTCCTCGCTGAGGTTTGTCCCACCGTATGAGATTTGCATAGACTCAACACTGAGATTTGTCCTGTCTCATTAGGATTCGCCTAAATTCAGTTTAACTCTAGTCTCACATCGACAAGGCTGACAAATGAGTGGCTCTGATACCATCTGTAACAACCCAACCCGCTAGTGATATTGTCCGGCCCAAAACATATAATATTACTAGCGGGCTAAGCTGTTACAGTGGGGGTATGGGAGAGGAAGTGGTGGAGTAGGGTAAAATTTTTATATTTTATTTTATAATTTTTTTAAAATCATAATACTTTAATAGTTAACTTTAACTAATACTATAATTAATTTATTTTTTATCAAGGTGGAATGTTTTGTCCTTGTGGAGTGTGATGTGATATTTTTAAAAAATAAAATAGAGAGTGTAGTACACACACTATGACGAGAGTGAAATAAAAGAAAAAGGAGTGTTTCTCAAACTAATAAGTGATAATTCAAGTGTGAAATTCACACTCCCAATAGTTTAGGTATGAAACTCAAAAAAAGAGGATAACTCAGGTGTGTTTTTGACACTTATCTCTATATAAAAAAAGTACAAAGTTTACAAAAAAAAAATAGCTCATATTTTATTTGTATAAAAAATAGCCCCAAATCAGCAAAATTATACATGAAAAATAACCTCAAATCAGCGAAATTATACATGATTATACAATATAGTTTGTCAAAAATTATAAAAAGTATACACTACTATACAATGTATATTACTTATACATGAGCTAGACACAAAATATACATTATGATACACAAATATACACTGACTATACATACCTATACAACGAAGGCAATTTTTTTATAATTATTTTAAGTGATGTCTCCCTCAGTGTAATTATCCCATTATTTTTATCAAGTATTTGGTTTATTGCTTCCCATCTAATCTTGTGCTTAGTTTAAAACTCTACAAAAAACTTCTTTTCAATTATATGCTTGAATTATTATGAAATTTTCTATTTCATGTAATTAGGTCAAAATAGATTATTTTATTGTGACTTGTTACAAACTAGGAGAACAACAATTTTGTCGTCATGTTTGCTATTTTCTCACTTGAATTATTTGAGGATAAATAATTGTGATCTTAATAAATTGATCACTCATAAAATGTCAATTTTCAATTTAATAGAGATGGACCATCTACTTTTAAAATCGAATAGATGGTAAACAATTAAAAAAAAGGAACACTTACATAAATCCTATAGTGTAAAAAACAAATTACATTTTATCCCTATCTTTTACTACTTTACAAAAATCTCTTAAAATATGAGCAATCCGGATTCATCTCAATACACATGATACATAACAAGTGAAATACCAATTAATTATTTTGTTACGATTAAAAAGGAAACAAAATCTAAACATTAGTATGAAATCCCACAAATCATGTTGATTTCAATCTCTCCCAAATCATAAACAACTCCTACCAACTCAAATTTCAAATTTTCTTCTCTCACATCTCTCTCAAATTGTCCTTAGATTCAAATAATCAATAGATTTGGTGACGCAATAACGGCTACCGTTGCTTTCAGATCTGATGACGCCATTTTCGTCAACATTGAACGAGCAGTGATTTTTGACATTTGTGCTCTGCAAATTTTCAATGAATCATGAACATACATCTTTGAATTTCATAAAAACATATATTTGAATAACAAATTCATACCAGTCAACGTAAGGTGATACATAGCAAAATACAAAAAATATGCCCCAATTAATACTTTTAAAAGTGAATCAACTATACAAAAAATATACTAGAGCATGTTTAATGAATCACCATAAAAATTAGTTAACAACCCACAATGAATCATCAGATTTACATGAATCATTAAATTAATATGAATCATCTCATAGTGTATCACTTTGTTTGATACACTCAATGAATCATCAACATGTAACAGTCAAAAAACTATCCCAATTAATCACTTTATTCAATCCACACATGACTAAGGTTTATGGCCCAATGAATCAACATGTTTAATGATTCACCGTAAAACTTAATTAACAAATCTCAATGAATCTTCACCTTATTTGATACACCCAATGAATCATCAACCAATAACAAGTAAAAACTATCCCAGTGGAACACTGTGTATTTAAAAAAATGAACCTTAGGCAAAGATGGTCGATTAATTATGGCTTGGACTTTCTTCTTGTGTTTTTTTTTGTTTGAGATTTTTGGATCTGGGGTTTTTGAACTTGAAGCTTTGTCCTTGTTCGATTTGATTTCTCCCTTTTTCTTCATGGCCATAAGATATGAGTGTGTTTAGATCTGTGAATTTCAAAAGAAACCGTATGAAATTGGAATGGAGAAGATGAAGTTAACCTACCTTATTTTTGAAACTTGAAATTGATAATAGAGGAGAAAATGTCGGTTGAGATTGGGGAGAACTTGATTCTAAGCGAAAAAAGGTTGCGGCGGAGGAGATGAGTTTGTGAAATAAGTGTATCGGATATGTGGAGCGAAAATATAAAAAGAGAAATTTTCAAAATTTTTAAAAATGATAAAAAATATTTGAGAATAATGAAAAATAAATCGTATATTTTGATAAATTTTCCATTTATATTTCTAATCCAAGCCATATATAAGATAATTAAAGTAAATGGATAAAAACATAAAAATGGAAGTAAAGTTTTAGTCAAGATAGTCTAAGCCATAATGAAGTCAAATCAACTCCCGAATAAATGAGATTACGTCATTAGCTTTTTGTCTAAACATGCCTTTACGATTATGAAGGGGACATTGACAAGCTCCTAAAAATGTGGAACATAAAGAAAAGATAGACTGTCACGTCCTCGAAACACGAGGACTCACCAATAGTGAAGATAATACTCAAACTCTAGCCATGAGTGGGAGGTGCACAATGATTGTCGTTCCCTACGTTACAATATAATGTAGACAAAAGAAGTATGTGTTAGTACTTTGAATGTACTAAGTATGTAAGCAATATGCATTATATGAGCATGAGATAATAACGACCACGAGTCATGAGATGCAAGACCAAAAATCATTAAAACATAAGTTAGAAGCCATAAGTAAGACATGTGGTAAATGCATCATGAAATAGTAAAAGAGCTTGTAAATTTAGTCATTTTGTGGGTATGGAACTTAATCGACAATAAGACCATGAAAGTTATAACATGAAACCTGATGTAACTCTCACATTAAGAAGGAAGAGGCTACTCTGTGAAGGTAGACCTTGTGAGAAATGAGCTATATGTGGATCCACTAGTTAGGCCAACATGGCAAACCTACAGGTCCACATAGTTTGAGACTAGAGGTTGCTATTGGATTCCCTTGGGAAGCTCTTGCATTTCTGGACTGAACCTCACCTCAAGTCCTCTCAGTGGTAAGTCAAATCCCAACAGAATAGTAATCATAAGGCAATGAGTAAATCATGAGATAGACAAAATTTTAAGTCATCAAATCATTATAGTCATGGAATAACTCATTAAAACCTTGTTAATTTAATCAATGTGAGAATTGTCCTTATTGCACCTTGAATTCATAAGTAGGTGAGAAAAATTCTTTCATCATCATTCGTTCATTCTTTAAAGGACTTCCATAACTCATAATAAAATACTTTTATAAAATTTTTGAGTAAAGTCCTTATGCATTCATGTTCATCTGATTCATAGTAAAATTAGGGTAATTTACATGGGTTTACAGTTAATCAACTTGAAATCATATAATTTGATGAAATCATGCATAATTATGAGAAAGACAAGCAATGTCAATCCAAAGTATCGTTTAAAGAACTCATAATAAAATTCGTGAACCCTATATAGCATTAATGAAATTCGTGAACCCTATATAGCATGGAAGCGGACTTGCTTGAAAATCATCGTAATCATACAGTTCATGAATAATCCAGTTTAAATAGGGGAAATTTACATGCATATACTAGATTACAAAAATATTTACTATTTATAGCAATAATAATTTATTTTCACTGACCACTTTTATATTGCAGAGAACTATTTATAAAACATATATAATACAAGTTTCATGGATGGATAATACATTTATCATACATGCAATATAAATGATAATAATAAAAAGTATCGTTAAAATTAGTAATTATTTATGAAAAAGTACCAAAACTCGGTGATTATTTAATAATTGGTAATTATTTGAAAACTTTGAATGTATATGGCATTCAAATTAGTAATTATCATACATGCATAATTATGAGAAATATGGCTAATTGAGACAACTCAATATAGAATAACAAAGGCCTAGTCAAAATTTTGGAAAAATTGATTTGAAAACTTTGAAATTACTTGTCCAAAACTCGGTGAATTGTAAGGTCAAGTTTAGGATCGTAGATTCCCCCATGTTTGTTCGTCATTCACATATCGAGACTATATTTTTCTTCGGGATCATTTTTACAACACCTTTTTTACGGGTCATAATTCTTTTTAAAACTCGTAAGTCCCCTCATACATTGATCAAATTTTGTTCAAGTCCTATTGCCATTCATGATTTCCTTTTTACAATCTGTGGTTCCGTCTATCGTCGTAGTTGAGCCTCATAATTGTGCACCAGAAATTAATTTTCTTTAAATTATAAAAATTGTAAGGGCAGCTCAATACAATAAGTGATGAAATCAAAATTTTTAAAAAGAGAGTTACATTTATTTAATTTATTTTACTCTTATAAAATATTTAAAAAATATATAATTGATTATCATTTAATAATTAATTTTTTTAATTGATAGTATAATATTTCTTATAATATTTTGCAAGCAAGAATAAACATATATAAATTATTGTATGTTACATAACAACACAAATGTTTTAATCTCTTTTTATGGTTACAGTCTTGAAAACTTTTCAATAAAATCAATTGTTAAATAAACTATTTAAATTATTCTAAAAGTGTTTAAAAATAAAATTAAGACTCCACTTTATTGAACATGTCACTAAGGGGTCGTTTGGTACAAAAATGAATAATGCATGGATTAGTAATGCAGGGATTAGTAATACATGGATTAATAATGCAGGGATTATTTTTTATCAAGTGTTTGGTTCATTGTTTCCCATCTATTTTTGTACTTGGTTTAAAACTCTACAAATTTTTTTTTCCAATTATACCCTTGAATTATTATGAAAATTTTTATTTCATGTAATTAGATCAAAATAGATTATTTTTTTGTGGCTTCTAACTAGTTAGGAGAACAATAATTTTGT
>JBCEWC010007361.1:0-21538 GCA_038996855.1 Solanum aculeatissimum | reverse complement strand
TAATACTATATTCTAAGATCATCCATACATTTCGATTGGTTTGCTTTCCATTGGAATAGAACTTTGAAAGGGATTTGGGCCAAAATCTTGACATTCAATATGATTTTCATCTTGCTAGCTACAGCAGAATAGTTTCGTTCCAACCAGTTCTATTATATTTTATGACGACCTGCCTAAGTACGTTTTCCCAAATGAGCAAGCAAGTGCAGAAATTAGACAACAGAACAACACCAAACTTACGGACGTGCATGGTAAGAAATTAAAAAGCATATTCCTTTCTTGAGGTTTTTACTTTTTGTATAGCACAAAATATTCAATTGTAGCAAAGAGATTAAAGGACTATCTGAATTTAATATCTTTTGTTTAAAGGACCAGTAGCTTCAGCACTTATAGTTGAGTGACTTTATATGTAAAACAGTCTGTGATTGTATTGATAGTTTGATACCGACATCACCATTATATTCCTGATCTCGAAATTGTTCGTTGCAAATTGTTAAACGGGATGAAACTTGTATTTTTGATTTATTGTTCGGCACAATAAAAAAATACAAAAAATTAATTTGATAATTGCTTTAGAGAATTTTTTTTCTCTCTAACGTCTATTGGAAGAATATAATGATAATATTGTGGTTATTTTTTTCTTGAATAAATAACACATGGTTCAACTTGAGATAAGAAAATTGCAGAATCTAAATATGTCAAATTTCTGTTAAATAGACAAGATCATAAATTGGGTATGATAAAAATACTATAGACTTTGCAAGTTATAGTAGAGATCAAGAAACTATTTTCGTATGTGTGAAATCGACATACACTTACAACGTATGTGTCAAGAAACTAGTTGCTTAAATCATATTTGAAAAGTAACTATACGAAGCAACTCAACAAATTTTTTTTTTTTTTTACGTGAAAGCAGTTACACATCAGACAACACATATTTTCAATAATATTCCACTTGTATAGTGTATTGGTAGCATAGTATACTATGGGCTATTAGTACAACCATTTGTAATAAGCTACATTGTTAGTAAACAAGTTTTTCCTGTATAATCTATACTATATTAAAAGTGTGAAGGCCTTAGAAATGTTGTTTGAACTTTTTGCCCTTCATTAAAAAACTCCACTTTAGACAAAATCATCTTTTTACCCTTTTCTTTCAATTATATTATCATTATTTTAATAATATTAAATATTGACTATAATAAATATAATAAAAATAAAATATAGAAGATTTTCTCATCATGGTTAAATTTAAAGAATCTTGTTTTTTTAAACTAAAATAGACATGATTAAAGGAAGGAAAAAGTCAAAAAAAAAAAACTTTTAAATAATAGGCAAAAAGAAAGTTTTAAAGCTCCAAAAAAAATTGGCAAACCAATAGCAAAAAGAACTCAAAAAATAGTTTTAAATAACGTCCAAAAAAGGTTCCAAAAGTAGGCTAAAATTTTCAATAGACAAGTCCAATAATGTTTAGATTTTAACTAATAATGTTTAACCATTAAACATCTTTTTTTTTCTTTTTTTTTTAAGTTTAGGACTTACATTAGGCTTAGGATTCTTTTAGATAGCTATTGAAAATAATGAACATAAATATACGTTTTTTCTTTGTTTTGGTTTAGTTTAGGTTTAGGATTCTTTTAGGTAGTTTATTAAGAATAAATATTAGTTTCGAACTATAACTTGTCATGAAACTTTGGATTGAGATGAGTAGTTTACTTAGTATAGCATATGTTTATTTTATTGATGAATTTATTTACTATACAATTTGTGAATTATGTAGTAATTCTTGTGTTGTGATTGTTTTATTGAAGATTAATATCTTGCCGATGATGATTGTATAGTTTCTTTTATTTTTTCGTTGTCATATGTTTTGCTCCTTTTTTTTTTATAGTTGTTCGATTTTAAGGCGAAGCTATATAGCACCATTATGTATATATAGTGATTCGCATTGATTCAGTTATTGCTCTTTCTCTATGAGAAGGGTTTTTTTTATTAACTTTTTATTGTTGAATTACTTTTTTGTATATACATTCTCAATTTTCATGTAATATCCTGGAGTTTCTCTTCATAATATTAATCTTTTTTGGGGTTAATGTTCTCAATGGTAAATTGATATTCATTTAATATTCTTTTATGATACCAGACTAAATTTGTACAATGTCTTGAAGGGAAGCTGCAGAAGCACAAGAAGATTGTTCATTATGTTACCCTTCGGTAATAAAATTGATATCACAAATAGCAGGAAAATTCATTTGATATTCTATTTTTTTTCTTTCAATGGTTGAATTTTTTATAGTTTCCAACTTCTTCTCTTTCTTCTTTTTAAAATTAAAGTTACAGAATTATAAATATATGTAATTGAATATTATTCATAGCGTAGAAAATACTTCTAAACCTACATGTTCTCACGGTGTAACCATAAGATACAAATTGATCGATCCCCAAATTCCATTCCTTTCACCCCACTCCTTTTATTATATATATCATAAACATACGATTAATATATACATTTGGTTAGGGTTAATATCAATTTTTGCCTTAATTATATATATATATATGTCGGTTGATAACTTTGTTTATTATATAGGGCTGTTTAGAAGTTGGAAGTGAGTGGTGTTGATTTAAGAATTGAATTGTAAGAGACGCTAACAACTCTAATTGAGTTTGTGAATTATATATATAACGATCATGTGCTTCCTCTTATATTCGAGATTATTTTGATCGAGCTAAATTGATTTATTTACTATAATAGGAGGATGTTGAAAAGCAAGATATTAGTATATTAATTAGTAGTTGACATCAATTTGTGGTATCCTACCTAATATATCTGTACCTTTATACAATAAAATATCAATATTTATTATAAATACACTATAACTAAATTCATCATATTTGTTCATTTAAAAAATATTGAAATTTAATCATTGCATCAATATAATCACATTCATTGTCATATTATTTAACAAATATTGCTTTTAATGTAAGGTTAATATTTTTTTTAGGTGTGTTTTTTTTCATTCGTTTTATATCAGTTATTTTGAATTATATTAAGTATTGATTATAATAAATATAGTAAAAAAGAGAAAGTTTTTCTTATTATAGTTAAATTTTGAATAATCTTTTTTCAACTAATATAGACTTGACAAAAAAAAAATTAAAAAAGTCAAAAAAAAGTTTTTAAAAGTCCCCCCAAAAATAGGTAAAATAATAGTAAAAAAATAAATAAATAATAGTTTTAAAAAATATAGCCAAAAAAAGTCCCCGCAAAAATTTTCTACGAAAAAGTTACAAAATATTGGGGATTTATTTTTGAATCTAAACAAAATAGGCAAAATAATAGTTAAAAAAAGTCAGAAAAACGTCCTGAAAAAATATAGCTCCCAAAAATAGCAAAAGTTTCCTATAGAAAAGCCAAAAAAAATAGGCAAAAATTTTCTACTAACATTTGATTCCTAAATTTATGGAGCATCAATTAATTATACCTTTTATAAAATAAATTTTAATTATTTCATTACTTTTAGAAGGAAAAAAAGTTTTAAAAAGTCTCACAAAAAAATGACAAAATAATAGTCAAAAACGTCCAAAAATAAATTGTGCTTATTAAAGCATACAATTCTTATTATTCTTTAAATAAATTCTTTCCTATTTGTAATTTATTCAGATTTAGTCTCTTGTCCATATACAATTGTTTTATATTTATTTTATTTTAATTAGACAATAACGATAGAAAAACGTTAATTTTCAATCCCAAAACTTCTTTTGCCTACAAGAACGAAAATTGTACTTCATCTTAAGTTGTAATCTCTTAAACCGTGAAAATTAAGAAATTATAAAATATATATAGTAAAAAAAATGATAAAATATTTATAATATTGACTTCTAAAATATGTGGAAAGAAGTGATAAAATAAGGACTTCTAAATCTTCCTTATTTGATTTACTTCTACTTCTTCCTTATTTGAATCAGGAAACTGTGGCCGCTAAGGAAAATCCTAATTTAAATGGATTCTAATTAGTGATAGAATCTCTATATATAAAACCTTTATAAATAAATAAAATGTTGAATAGAATTATATTGTTATTTTACACATAATTTGTAGTATTTTTCTTTTGAAATTTTTACCTCTATACATCTTACATTTATTAACTTTTTCATGTGTTGTATTTTGTGTTTATCTGTTTAGATCATTTATTTTCTAATAACGTGATTTTAGTTTATTTTGCAGTGTTCATGATATAATTCATGAGCTATAACTTTTTGGAAAAAATAGAGAAAAAGCTGACTCAATTACTGAAACATACATTTCTTCCAGTCTTGTAATTTTGTTAAGAATACTTACATACATTTATTCATTTTAGAGTAGAAATTCATCAATATATTCCTATTATTAGAGATTATATTATCTTGTTTAGTTTTACATACTTCTTGCTAGATTGAAAATACACTATCCCATTGTCATAGTTTTTTATTAACAAAATTTAAATGATAAATCAATATTTTTTTCATTGTAGAATACTGATTAGTGGACAAACGTGCAACGCACGTTCCCTGAGACTAGTACTAGGAAAAATGTCTAACAAGTTTAGATACATGCATTTAATTTAAAATTGGTTTCGCATAAATATTCTCAAAATTTCAAAATTCAAACTTCTAAATTGTAATCGTAAATTTAGACATAAGAACTTAAAGTTTTTTAAAATAAAAGGTACATATTTTAAAAATATGTAAAAATTACTACAAACTAAAATAATTAAAAGTTAAAATCTTTAAGAGACATTCAAGGCAATTTGATTTTTAAAAAAAACCTTGATTCTTGAAATTTCCAATGTGTCACTCGAAAGAGTAATTATATTTTTTCTTAAAATTAATGTCTTATAACTGTGACCAAATTTGATGAGAAAAGCGAGACTGCGATAGTTTGGACATGTGCAGAGAAGAAGTGTCAACGCTCCTTTTAGGAGGTGTGAGAGGTTGATTTTAGATGTTACGTGGAGGGGTAGAGGCAGACCGAAAAAATATTGGGGGAGGTAATTAGACAGGATATGGCTCAACTCCATATCACCGAGGACATGACCTTAGATAGAAATGAGTGAAGGTCATGTATTAGGATAGAAGGCTAATGGGCTTGTAGGGGTAGGTTGTTGTCTAACCTTGTGGTATAGTAGGTTAGTAGGATTAATCGGGTACTTGTGTTTTTTCATCTTGTGTCGTTGTTTCCATTTCAAGAGTTATATGTCTCATATTTGTTTTATTTATATATTACCACTTGCTTTCCGCTTTAATCCCTTCTCTTGCATATCTAGTATCTTCTCTTCTTAGGGCTTGATATTTTGAGTTGAATGTCTTTCGGAAACAATCTCTCTATCTCTAGTGGTAAGGTATGCATACATTTTACCCTCTCCAGACCCCACTTGTGGGATTCCACTGGATATGTTGTTATTGTTGTATAATTGTAATCAAATTCAATAATAAAGCTTCATAAAATGAATTAAAACTTTTAGAACACCATAATTTTGTTTTTGTGTACTTTATTTCCTCACACTCATTGGTGCCTACCTGTTTACTACCCTTTTTAAAAAATAATAAATACTCTATAAAGGCTCGGCCCGCTAGTGATATTTTTTACTTTCTATCTAGGCTCACACGGCTTTAAAATATATCACTAGTAGATAAGGTCTGCTAATACATAATATCTCTCGTGTGTTTTGTCGATGTAGGACTTTTTATCTTAAGTTGGATGGTTACTTACATCCCCTTATAGACTTAATGTTCTCGTCGAGATTTGTCTAGACTCAGCACTGAGATTTGTCCTGCTTTATCGAGATTTGTCTAAACTTAGTTGAACTCTGAATCAAATCGACAAGGTTGACACAAAAGTGACTCTGATACCATTTGTAACAACTCAACTTGTTAGTGATATTGTCCGCTTTGGGCCTATATATTTACATCTCACAAAATTAAAATAAATAAAGTCTTACATGCATCTAATTAACTTTCATAGACACGGCTAATATTTAATTATCTTGACCTCAAAAAGTAAATCATTATACAATAATAGACATTGATGATTCAACAAAATTGTACTTTACCCTTTATTTCTTACTCTAATAATTATTTTAATAATATTACTATTATTTTAAGAAAAATGCAAATTATATAAATTGGTATATACGTACGTGCAACGCACGTGTCGTAAAACTAGTATTAGAAAAAATGAATTTAATTTTGAAGGATTTTTTTCTATCTCTATTTTTGAAATGTGAATAATAGACCTTGATTAATTTTCTCTTCACCATATATAGGGTCACGTTACTTATTTAATTCATATTTGAAATAAAGTAACTACACGAAGCAACTCAACTCAACTCAAATCTGTATTTTTTTAAAGAAGTTTAAGTGAATGTAGGTAGTTACATATGAGACAAGCATTTTTGGATGATATTCCAATAACTCATAAATTTATTTTTATTTTCTCACAACCATCAACGCCTACCATTCTACTACCTCTTTCGAAAAAACAATAAATACTCTTAACCAAAACGAACAAAACAAAAAACAGAAAACCCAAACTTTTCCTCTCTATTACTTTATTTTCTCACAACCATCAACGCCTACCGGTCTACTACCCCTTTTGAAAAAACAATAAATACTCTTAACCAAAACGAAACAAAACAAAAAATCGAAAACCCAAACTTTTCCTCTCTATTACTTTATTTTCTCACAACCATCAACGCCTACCAGTCTACTGCCCCTTTCGAAAACAATAAATACTCTTAACCAAAACGAAACAAAACAAAAACTGAAAACCCAAACTTTTCCTCTCTATTACTTTATTTTCTCACAACCATCACCGCCTACCAGTCTACTACCCCTTTTGAAAAACAATAAATACTCTTAACCAAAATGAAACAAAACAAAAAAACTGAAAACCCAAACTATTTCTCTCTATTACTTTTTTCCTCTCAAAGACAAGAAAATTATAGTGTCAAAAAAAGGGTTTTGCTCTCGACCACCCTCTGAAAACAAGAGGTCGTCTTCATCGTCTGATGATAAACCTTCTTCTTCACAAGCGACCAAAGGTTCACACAGATTAATATTCACTTCTTTCAAAAAAAAATTACATTTTGTGTTTCGTGAATCAGTTGATCTTTTTAGGCAAATGATATGGATTAATCTAGAAAACCGGTGCCGCCTTTGGGGAAAGTGAAGGAGTTAAGCTCGACTGATCAGCCAAAACTCGATGGTAACAGAGCGGCTATCGGAAAAGTTGAAAACACGACTGTCGGTAAAGTCGAAGATCCAGCTGCCGGAAAAGCTGTCACAGAAGGTAAGTGTTTTTTATTACTTGCTTGTTCATTTTTTAACATATTCCGTTTATATGTCACTGTTTGGACTTTGGATTGTCTTTTATAATGTCAGTGTAAAATTAATTGTTTATAAATATTTTTTAACTTTACTCAAATTCTCTAAAAGTATTTAAAAATTATTTTAGCGTAAAAACACCTGTAATAAATCAATTCAAACAAGTTTATTTTTAATTTATGACTTACAAGCAAAAGTCATTTTATGATTTATTTTTATCATTTTAGTTTAAAATAAGTATTTATAAACATCTTTTAATTTATCTAAACACTCCAAAAATGCTTAAAATTTAAATGAGCTGGTGTTCCTGACGAAGTTGTCAAAAAAATCAAAAAATGTATATATATATATCAACAGCCCTCACAGAAAAGCTCAAAAATTGGGAAATGTAGAAAGACACGTGGCTTGAACACGAGGTTCGCACAGTGGCACCCCTTGTTTTCACGAGGATTGGAGAAAGAGAACAAAGGAATTTGGAGGTAGCAAAACCGTTTTTGTAAAAACGAGAGTCGCATCCCGTGTTTTCATGAGGATTGGAGAAAGAGAACAAAGGAATTTGGAGGTAGCGAAACCATTTTTGTAAAAAACGAGAGTCGCACCCCGTGTTTTCATGAGGATTGGAGAGAGAAAAAAGGGTCCATTTTCGTCCTTCCATGAACGCTCTTCTTTGTCTCTTTACTTTCTATTTTTTGCATAACCCGTGCTTTAATTTTGAAACCCAGAAATATCAAATGTTTTAAAACTATTTTAGCTTAAAAGTACTTCAAACAAGCCAGTCTAAAAGATTTCTTAAGTCTATTTTAATATAATAGAAAAATACATTAGGAAATAAAATGATAAAATTGGCGTGAATTAGCAAAAATGTGCAGAATACGTGCAGTTTATCTTCTCGCTTTATTTTTTCATTTTCTTGAGAAGTTCACTTTTCAAATTGATACTAATATTGAATGCACGTGTCATTCGGATGCTGAAGCGAAGAAGCCTTGATGCCGACTTATATCAGAGTTTCCACAGGTTTGCTATTAGTGGTATTTATTTATTTTTAGTTCTCCTTTTTAATGTCCATCCGGATGTTCAGTATCCGTAATAATTCGAATTTACAACATATATCTAGAGTCCCATTTGGGAGAAAGCATAAAGGATTTTTTTCATACTCAAGACTCGAACTCGAGACCTCTGATTAAAGGAGAAACAGCTCCATCCATTGCACACTATGTGCACTTGAGTCTCATCTGGTAAAATTCTAATTTTCCTAGAAACCTCAATACCAACTCTTTTGTATTCAAAATGATCTGTATCTTCTTATATTTGAACAAACTTCTGATGTTATTTTGTGATGTCCGTTTATCATCTTTTCCCTTGCAGATTTGGTCTTACCAGTTTCTCATAAATGAAAATAATCATTCTTAATGATTGATGAAACTACTTTATCAAAAAAAAAAAAACATTCTTGACACATATGAAAGTAACGGTATGATTTAAGGATAATTAGAGTGAGAGAGGGGTATGTGGTCTCATGAGATGGTCTTTTTCGGTTAATGGTTAATTTCATTTAGCTATGTGACCTAGGAAAAGCTTTTTGCACTGAATTCTGTTTAATCTCAAATGAACATCTTCAACTGGATAGCCAAGAACTTTAAGGACGAGTTACATTTTATGTTGCTGGTTTCTTCTCCATTTAAGACAAACAAATTGAAACGGAGAGAGTAATAATTTAACTATAAACTTTCCATTGTACCTTTCATGAGATAATTTATTGACACATAAATATCTATGGTTTGTGTTAGATCACAAGTTTTAAAAATTTTTCTTTCATTCTTAAACTATGTGCCCAGACATCCTTCACATTAATCGGGACTGAGGAAGTATCTGTTACTTGATTTTTTATTTGTTTAATTTATGAAGTTAAAACATAATAGTTACTCTTCTGCATTTTCTGGATAGTGAAATTATTCTTTATCTCTTGTAGCACATGTTGTTCTGCAACTACCTATTCATACGTTTTAGTACAATTTGAGGCTGTCATTTTTAACCTTGTTTGTCCTGTTCCATTGTTCCAGGGGCCCAAAAGTTGGATATAGAGGGAAGGTTTTATTGTCTTTCGAAGATAATGTATTGGCTAAAGTTGGTGTAAAATTTGATAAACCTTTCCCATATGGCATTTACTTTGGTGGTTTTTGTGATGATTCTCATGGATACTTCTGCCGAGGTACTTTTGGAATGCCATTGAACTATTTTCGTTTAGTTTATTAAGTTAACAACATTCTTAAGTTTGCAGTCTTAGTTTACTTCTGATTCTTTTTATTGTTTCTTCCTTTCAGTCAGTGAACTGTGCTTAGAAGTAATTGATATGGATGATCTGGACAAGTTACTTGCTAACACATTATTTGAGGTGTGATTTCTTTCTATGAATACTATTATGTGAAATTTCTGTAGGGTTAAACTTTACTCTTTATATTTCATTCTACTTTTTCAGGTTGTATTCAACGAGAGCCGAAATTCACCATTCATTTTGTTCATGAAAGATGTTGAGGAATTAATGGCAAGAAATTCAGAATCATATTCAACATTTAAAAGTCAGCTTGAGAAGCTTCCTGATGATGTAGTTATTATTGGTTCACACGCTCATACAGATAACCATGAGGAGAATGTACTATTTGAGATCATAATGCCCACCAATAGATGCATGTGATTATATTTTTTCCTGTTATATAATGTGTATACAGTGTATAAGAGGCTTCTTAGAGGAATTTTTTATGGATTAAATGTCTAATTGGAATCATATTTCATGCCCTTCGTCTTCTCCTTCTTCTCATGCTAACATCAACTCTCTCACAATGTTTGACATTGCCTAAGAAGTGTCAAACCACCCAAGCATTTCCCACCATAATCTCATGGTCAACCGCAAATCCTACTTTTTGGAAAATTTAAGATTTGAAATCATGATATCAAATCGCATGTCCAAAAGCTAATTTGAAATCATGATCCAAAATTGTTTGTACATATGCCTACTAAATTTCTAGTGTTGAATTAAAGCCAAACTCGGTATTAACAACAATGAAAAGGAAAAACAGAGAAAATAATTAATGAAATAGAACATTTGTAGGGAGATCAGAATACAAAAATCCAAACCAGAAATGAGCTAAACAGCCACTTACGTTTGATAACTGTGAATACACGAAGGGCCCGGGTGGAGATTATTAGTCACCCAAAGAAGAAGAATCAAAAGACACAGAAGGGGAGCCATTTCGATCGGAGAAAGCGGCGGATTTCTAGGGTAATGTTTAGGAAACCTAGGGTTTCCCCTTTAATAAGCACTGGGAGGAGGTTACGAATGGACCGGATCTTGTATTGGGCCTCTCTGCCCATCCTTTAAATTCTTTTTATTCAATAAAACGGGTCTGGCCCAAAACTAATTAAAAAAAAAAAGAAATAGAACATTTGTGGGACATTCTTTAATAATCATAAGTGAGGTCTTTTTATGTGATCTTCAACAATCCTCCCCTTATGAGTTGGTTTTTGTGGTTGAGTTAGGCCTAAGATAATGTAATTTGGTATCAGAGTCAAACCTATCTCGATCATTATTTATAGATGTTGGGCTCCCATTTATATTGTCCATGCTCTAGATGCCCTCTAATTTAGGGAGTCCAAATCTCTTTACTTGATCTTCGACAATTATTCCTCATGAGCTAACTTTTAGGGTTAAGTTAGGCTCAAGATCCATTTAACAATGCATAAAATAAATAAGTAAAAAAAAGATATGATTTAAACAAGAAACAAACCTCAAACTCAAAGTAAGGATAATGTTATATGTGTGATTAGGGTTTGAAGATTGAATAATCCTTTTAATAAGCATATATGCAATGAAGATATCGCACATGTAGAAACTCAAAACAGATCATGAAAAATAATAAACTTTCATATCTCTAGACAACATCATCTTTAATTGGATGCAACATGAAAATAAATCTAATAAGTAATGCATATCCAATAAAATATATTCCCTTTGTCAACCAAGCGTGTGGCCTAGTGATCAATGAATTGGGTTTGAGGCTCATGAGATCTCAGGGTCAATTTCTAGCAGGGACAAAGCACTAGGTAATTTTATCTTATATGTTCTAGTCTTGATGGATAGAATTAACTAGTAACTATCATTGGTGGGAGTCGACAGGCATTCTGTGAAATTACTCTAGATACGCGTAAGTTGGTCTGTACTCCATGAGAGTAGACCAGCAAATGTTTGTTGGTCTGTACACCTCTAGCTGCTGCGGAAGTTGAGCAACTCTGTTGATTTCTCAGTCATTTAGTATCCTCCTGAAACTGAAATTCCACCCCTGTTGACTTGATACATCTGCTCTATTGTCCTGATTTCCCCAAAAATGTTGTCAATCAATGTATTTCCGACATTCTAACGCTAGAATTGGTGCTTTCTAATATTCTTTTTTTTTTTAATTGTGTGAACAAGTTGAATGCTTTATTTCTAAAGGGCAGTCTAGTGCACTAAGCGCCTGCTATGCGCAGGTTCTAGGGAAAGGCCTGACCATATGAATCTATTATATATAGTTTTACTTTACATTTCTGCCAGAGACTGTTTCCAAAGCTTGAACCTATGACCTCCTGGTCACATGGTAGCAATTTTACCAACTACTTCAAGGCTCCCTTCCAAATGCTTTATTTCTAAGGTCAATAAACCACGACTTATGTCTTTAGCTACTTTCTATATGATGACTGCTCTTTTATAGGTTCCGAGTCGAAATGGATTAGAATGTAATGGACTCGAGACATTGTGCATTAAAGACCAAAGTTTCTCTGTTAAAAGTAAGTTGTTTCTTCCCCCTATTTTTCGTTTTCCTTTTTCTTCCCATAGTTGTGGGATTGGGATTAGAGAGGTGTGTGAGCTAATTTAGATTCTCACTATTATATTGTCACTGTGACATTTAGATCCTTCAAAATCCTTACCATATTTGTGTTGGCACGATTTGGGTGTGGGTATAGGATCTACACGGGATTTGGTCAACCTATCTTGGGTGCTTTGACTAAACAATGACTGAGAACTATAGGTTGATCAGATATTTGGTTTGATTTTGGGATTTATATATGGCATAAAGTAACAGAATACTTTGCTATTATAGGAGATAACTTGTGAGAAATCATTTTATCACTGTTTTTGGGTGCCTGAAGGTGCAGAGAAGGTTGTTGGATGGGCGTTAAGCTATCACTTGATGGAGAATACTCTAGCAAATCCTCACATGAGGCTTGTTTTATCTCCTGTGAGGTCAAAAAAACTGTTGAATTGAACAACAACGGGAATTTTTGCAATTTAACAGCATTCAATGTGTTGGAACTTTTACAAGCTAAGCAGAATGATGCCAAGAGCTTGAAGAAGTCACTTAAGGTGATTATAATATCCCTTATCTGATGCTTTGCTGAATTTGTTTGTCATAAAAAGCTCATAAATTTGATATGACAGAGATTGACTTATGAATTCATTAACAAATTTGTGTCCAATCCAGGATGTTGAGACAGAAAATGAATTTGAGAAGAAACTTCTGGCTGAAGATATTGAAACAGTCTTGTTTTATCTTTCTCTAACTTTGAAGATGCTTTGTCTTCTTATTTAACTCCTTTATTATGTAGAATTTATGTATAAAGACATCAATTAGCACTTAACCAATAGTACAAAGTACGTGGTTAGGTACTTACATCACTGATTCATTATTAAAAACGACAACTTATACTAATTGTAAAATATACTTATTTATAAGAAGTCCTTATCTAATTTGGATGTAAGACATTTTCCTTTGAGTGCTTGAATTCCCAAAGTTAAAATAATCAAATACGATATGAATACAAAGAGATCTGATTTTATAATTTTTACAAATTTATTTTGAATTTTATATTTTCTTTTACTAATTATCTTAATTTTTTTAAAATATAAAAATTTAAAAAGATCTTTTTTCCTCTCTTTTAAGATTGTGTAAGGTCAAAAGATCCAAATGTGAGGGGTATTTTAGTCATTCCATCTAACGTCACTTGGCTTTGTTGACCAATCGCTAACCTTTTCGCCGTGTTAAGAAACAACTTCCCTTTCATTTGTACCGATCCGAATAGCTCATTCAATTTCGCCCAATTCAGATCGAGATCCAGAAGTAAAAACCCTAGTTTTGTTTTCAGATCCAAAATGGACGCTCTCGATACTGTTTTCGATCCTCTTAGGGATTTCGCCAAAGACAGCGTTAGGCTCGTCAAAAGGTGCCACAAGCCTGATCGCAAAGGTGCATAATCTAGTTACTGCTTGTTTTTGTGGATGTGCTTTTTGATTTTTTTTTTCTATGTGGAGATCTAGGGGTTTATCGTTCGCTGTATGTATTTTTTCTTAATTTGATTGTTTGTGGTACAGAATTTACCAAGGTTGCAACCCGTACGGCGATCGGTTTTGTTGTGATGGGATTTGTTGGATTTTTTGTGAAGTTGATATTCATTCCAATCAACAACATCATCGTTGGTGCTTCTTAAGTGGTAATTTTTATGCTTTGCCTCCGTATCAGTATCTTAAATCACGATGAAAATTCGTTCACGGTTCATAGCGAGTTGTTTGTATATGATTGGTTGTTAGATATCTTAAATTTTGTGGGATCTCGAGACTTGCTTAGTTAATTGCTAATTCTTTGTTGAATTATAGCCTGGATAATCTTACACATTTGTATCATCTAGAAGGATCTTATTTGGGGGATACATATATGTGCAGGCAAATCACATAAATACGGACTCTCGGGTTCATTTATGTTAGGATATGTCCACAGTAGCTTGCATGTATTAATTATTCAAGTAGTGGGGGCAGGAGTTAAGTCAAAGGATCAAAAATTAGGATTTAGGTGATCCGTGGTTTACCCTTATCTGTACACGGGAATTGTTGGAGTTTATACATATAATTGGAGCTTGGGTTCTGTATGACAGATCCAAGTCAATAATGTTACCTTCCCAGGATTCAGTTATAGAGATGGAATGGTGGTTCCTCAATGTTCATGGAATTTTGAAATAGAAACTTCTTTTTTTTTTTCAAACTTGGGGCTCCAATTAGTTACTTCAGAAAAGGCATGATGCATAAGGAAGTTCATCTTGATCAACATGTAGTCAGTGACTTCTTTGTATTTATTTAAGGGTTGTGTCAGTTCCTATATGTGCAAGTGCACAAAATTTGACTATGAAAAGTATGGTTGTGTTGGTTGATGTCTCTGCCAACCAAATACTGAATTTCTATATGGGATTCTTGTCAAACAATAACATCACGATTTCATAATGTTATGCGGTTTCCTTAATTTTCACTGGCTAGGACAGACACGAGTTAGCTCACATATAATCAAGAGGAGATAAGAACCATGATTATTCTAAAGTTGATTGTTGATTGTAAATATTTCTTTTACCTATCAAAAAAGCTTTAGGTATAATATATAAAGTCGGTAATAACACCAGTCTACACCAGTCTTTATGTAACTATACATTTCTTCTTCTCTTCTCTTTTCAATCTTCTGTTTTGTTTGTTGGCGCTCTTGTTTTCAATTGATTCTGATGGGTGCCAATTCCAGCCGCACTCCAGCTCCGGAAAGAAATGAAAAAGTAAACAAACTCTCGCCCTCTTTTCTCTTCTTTTTCAATCTGTCCGGATGTTATGAGGAATTGGTATTCATATTAGTTCTATCTAGAAAAGAAGATATATATAATCACATGAATAAAAAGAAAAATTTAGTAATGTTAGCAGAAGTGAATATGCTAATAATTATAGCATGGTGTCTTCGCAGTTTCTCGTTTATCATGCTTTTTTAAGTTGGTCCCATCTAAAGTGTTTTAAAGTCAATCCCACTAATTTGGGGTTGCGTTTTATATCATGTTTGGCCAAGCTTTCAAATTTTTCTTATTTCTAGAAGTGCTTTTAAAGAAAACTACTTTTGGAAAGTAACATTTTGTGTTTTGCTAATTTAGTTGTAAACGGTAAGCCTCCTTTGTCAATATTAGGGAAACAACATCTTTTTTAAGCTTTTGAAAAGCTTTCTCAGCTACTACTCGAAGGTGCTTATATATTTTTTTTTCAAAAAGCTTGGCCAAGCAACTCAACTTTCTAAAATAAGTATTTTCTAAAAGAAAGAAGCAGAACACTTTTGGCATCCCTGGAAGCTTGGCAATTAGTTGATCGATCAATATGTATTCTTTGGTAATATTCATCTTTAACCTTTATTTTTTATATTGATTCTTCATCTTTTTGTTGACCGTCTATGAAATTTGTTGATTTCCAATATTTTGTTTCTTTCTAGAGTGCTTTCTCAATTTCCTTGCCAATAAAACCTGGGACTACCAAACTAATATTTGTTGAAATATGTAATGATCCTCTGCAATGAGACACTGAACTCTCTCTATATGTGGAACTGCAGGCATTGGCGAAGGAGAAATTGGAGATATAGTGCAAGAGATAAAAGTGGTGCAAAATCATAGTTTCATTTTGTAATCCGTAGCAGTTGGTATACCATGTAATCTTCTTTCTGAACCGCCTAGTTAATTGGGACATTGTCATCCTAGTTGCGTCCCTCAGCTCCCAGTCCCCCTCACCCAACCCATTTTCAGATTTTGTAAACTTTGTTGTTGATGTGAAATCACCCGTTTTTTCCATCTACTTTTGCACTTCGATGGGTACAGTTTTGAACTTATCTTTATTGTGACAGAAACATGGAGGGTAATACACTTAATTTTTATGAGATGGAGAATGTCTCATTTGGAGGAAACATTATTGAACGAGTTTGAAATGGATGACGAAGAAGGGGGGTTGTCCTCTAGGGTCACCAAAAAATGACCCTCGTGTCGTCTAAATTCTGCTCCTGCGAGTGGCATAAATAGAAATAATTATGTTTAGTTAGTCCATGAAACGCTCTATTTAAAGCTTAAATGCTTCAAACTTGCCCAACCCTGTTGTGAAGTATATGTTTTATCCAATTGGTACCAATTAGACTTCAAAAAAAGATTGTGAGGTATGAAATTACAAGGCGCATGCATGCTCAGGACATTCATGAGAATAGAAACTCTTGAACTATAGGGGAAATGGTGATGAAAAAATTGGAAACAAAAGCTGTTCTACATAATATGGTTATCTCTTTCCTGTAGGGGCACAGCCAACTTGTTAACAGAAACCAAATTCCATTTTGAATGGGGGGGGAGGGGGGGGGGGGAGTTCAGAGACAAATTGGAGCACCTAAAATTTGATGGGTCAAAAAGAAAGAAAAAGAAGTGTTTCCACAGTTCAATTTTTGGACTCAAGAACATAAATCAAGTAATAAAGTTGACAGATAAAAGGTATACAAGGATTCTCAATTTTGTTTCATCGTTGTAGCAGCAATATAGAAGTAAATCATGCTGACAATTTGGTCTGTGTCTTCTATATTCCGTCTTCCTCCAAATAAATCCATGCACTTGTCTGGTGCAGTTATTCTGAGCACCCATCATTGTAGCAAATAAGTCATATAAACCAACTGATTAGAAAGCACAAAAAACTTGACATGTGCAAGCATATCACCAGATTTTATCTTTATGACGATTGCACGAAAACAAGAAAACTATGAACGCTAGGCAAGAACAAAAAGTTCCAAAAGAGAGAGTAATGAGGAACCAATACACCCACATGTGAACATGGCTACATCAGCATAGACCACTGGCAGCAAGCAACCCAGAAGAATTTTAAAGAGTAAACTCCAGGAATACACAAAAGAGTCAAGTTTTATATAGACAACAAGTTCAAGTCGTTATAGTTAAAACATTATCCATAGATTGTAGCAGTACAAGGTGAATTCACAATTGAGAGAAGAAGTTACATTTCCCTTCATTAACCATTAGTTTTCACTTATGCTGTTAAGCCTCCAAATCAGCAGCAGCAAGATCTTTTAACTGCAGCAAGGGAAAAGGGAGAAATTTAGTACCAAGGTTTAATAGTTGGACAAATGGATAGGATCTTTAGATCCTGATTCCTGAAGTATAATCATACTAGAAAAACCATAAACCATGAATACCCAAACCGTTACATTTGTTGCCATGCCAATTAAACAAGATATATTGAGAAACTACAATCAACAAACAGAGAGAAATGTGAGAACCGAAAGCCAATTCTGTGGCCACACAAACCTTGGTGTTCATCGCAGGTATACCTAAAGTGTAGGCAACATATTTCAACTTTCGAAGCAAGATGCCACCATGATATGAGACAAATAACTTTTTCTTTATATGAAATAATAACCTTCAGACATGCAAGGAAAGAAATGAACTCGTCATCATCAATGATATCTGATTCATGAAAAAGAGTTGCACAACAAATTTTGCTAAAAATACATTAATCAAACTGGAGGCTAAGTGTGGATGAATACATGGAAAAACAACACGTCTGGTAAAAAGCAATTGTATTCAACCAGGGATTACCAAAGACAGAAGAACAAAAACTGTCATATATCAAGAAGAGGATATATTGGCTCAAGTTCCATAAAGGCATTTTAATTGAAGACGTTTGTAGCTGATAGAAAAAAAGAGAGAGTAACAACAAACAACAACAATAATCTAAGTTTAATCCCACAAGTGGGGTCATGAGAGGGTATTGTGTATACAGACCTTATACAAGGTGGGGAAGCTGTTTCCAAAGACCCTCGGCTCAAGGACAGGCAAAAAGAGAAGTGGTAACAACAAACAGAAACACGTAACAATAAAAAGACTAAGAAAGTACAAGACGAGTACCAACACTCCTGTAATAGAAAAGAAATACACATGAAAAAAGAGCATATATGTACAAATAGTGAAGGCCTCCACCGGTGTATCCATTTTGTTAGTAAATGAAATGGAGTCATCTAAGCCCATTGAGTGCTCTACCTCAGGCCAAAACTTGCAAAAACTAGCAGCTCCCTTGGAAATTTCCCATTCCTATATTTCTTGCACACATGGTACTACAGTTCTTTATCCCAAGTGGGCCAGTCCCGTTTACTCTTTGTTTCCTTTCCTTTTCCACCCTCCTCTCTGCATTAAAATCACTAAAAACCCCGAAGGAGGACGGGCCAAGAGAGGAAAAGGCTAGAAAAGAAATCATACTTGTATTATGATTTATGAACAAGAATTTCCAGGAACATGATAAACTTATGTCTGATTATTTGTATAATACAAGATGTTCCGTTATTCTTTTTATCACTCCTACAGAGTTCAGTTGCAACTGAAAATTAAACTCCAGTAATATTTAATTCTTTTTTTTAGAAGAGTAACATGGTAATACTTGGTTCTTCTTTTAAAAAAGATCAATGAAAATCCACACTTGCAGTTGTAAACTGAAAAGAAGCATGAAAATCCACACTTGCAGTTGTAAACTGAAAAGAAGCATAAAAATAGCGATAACTTGGATCCCAGTTCATCAAATCTAATTTTAATCAACAATAGACTTCAGGAAATCTACACTTTCTACCAACTAACCAAAATTTCTGAAATTGTGAAATCCATGGAATGAAAACTGATTGAGCCACAAGTAAAAACTTACAAGTCACTGGCCTAACTGTCTCAAAACAAGAGATATACAAGAAACGCCAGCTCTAGATACCCAAGTCTCCATGGTGATCTTTTTTGCTCATACACTGGTCAATCTTTTTATTAAAATAAAAAAATCTCAATAACAAAAACTAGACAGTTACTTACAAATCTTAACACCTTACATGTCATTACTTTTTTCCCTACTCAGTCCCTGTAAAGTGTTTGTCACACATCTTTACCTTCTAATTACTGACCACAGCACACAAAATTTCTTTTCTTTTCTTTATGTGTAAACAAGGGATAAATGATTCAACCATACATCAAAACTGGATTTTGGAAGGAGAACTGGGAGTGCACAGGGGGCACTGCAGGCTTTGTTTTCTGGGCTATTCTCAATATGTAACAATCCTGAAGTCGATAAGATCTGGTCCCCTCAGGGCTGGAATTTAGCTTTCGGAAGGTTGTTAAATCATGAGGAAATAGCGAAGGTAGCGGAATTGCTGATAATAATTGGTGGTTTTCAGGGAAATAGTACGGAACCTGATAACATGGTATGGAATCGCCATCAGGATGATTTGTTGTCAGTAAATAGGGTGTATAATAGGATGCTGATTGAAGTAATAGGGAGGTCAACAGGATGCTGGAAGTCTGTACAGAAGAGTGTGGTGCCAAATAAGGTGAAATGGTTCACCTGGCTAGTAATCAGAAGAGCTTGTCCTACTCATGAAGCACTACAGAAAAGGGGAATCTGCATTGCTTCAAGATGTGCATTATGTAAGGAGGCTTCAGATCAAAAAAACACCTTTTTCTACACTTTAGAATAAAAGTACAAGTGTGGACATTATTAATCATTTTGGCTAAGGTGAACTGGTAATACTGCTGATCTTTTAAGAAGTTGGATTAGGAGGGGAGGTAGCAAGAGCTAGAAGACTTGGTGGAAACAGTACCTGCTTGTATTTGGTGGAACATTTGAAATGAAAGAAATGAAAGAATTTTTTGAAGACAAAGAGAGCTCCATAGAGAAGATCAAGTGGAAAATCATCACTTCTTTGTATTTTTGGTGTGAAGAACAATGTATAGAATGACTTCATAAGATTACTGTAATTATTTTCTATTAAGTTTAGATATTTGGAGGTGGCTTACATGCCCTTAATGCTGAGGAAATACAAACCCCCATGACTCCAGCTTTAACAAAAAATGCTAACACACCTGACCTTAAATTCTCAAAGGAAGATAAAAAGGAAGGAAGTTACCACCATAAGGAACAAAGAATAAAAGCATTTTTACTTTCCAATCGTATTTCTCAAATACCTAGCTTAACCAGTATCCATTTTTTCATTCAATTTGGGCCAGTTTCATCCCAATATTTAGTACCTTCAAATTTTAACAAGAAAAGCTACTATCCCTGACTCTAATCCTCGTAGATAAGCAAGAAAAGGAAGAAAATCACCACCTTTTGGGATACAGAACAAAGCATTTTTCATTTTCCAAACTTAATTTTCAAACCCTAGCTTATCCAGATCTGAAGGTAACAAGATAACATAGACAGAAACGACAAACTTACATTTGGCCATCAAGGTTACCCTGTCCACTGCTACCTCCACTAGCATAAGAATTATCGTCTGGAGCCTGCCACACAGATTGCCACGCCTGTGACGGTGGAGGGTGCACATACATTGATGGATCAACCCCAGGAACAGCAGGCCTACCAAGCATCACTCCACCCGGAGCCGGCTGGCCCAATGGAGGGTAATAGTACGGCACACCACTAGCAGTAGAACCCACTATTCCGGGTCCAATCCCAACACCCTCATCCTTAATTTCATCCCTAGGAACAATGTCAACCAGAAAATCAAAAATATCAGTACGCGTAATCGCCGCAGCGATATCATTCTTCTGTAAAGTCCTGCGCTTGTTTTCCTCAGCGTGAAGCCACGAACGGATTGTGAGTTCGAGAATGAAAAGTTCACACGCTTTGGCGAACAGAACAGGAGCTTCAGCGGAGATCATACGAACATCTTCATCAGCTTTCATGATCTTTTTGATACGAGCGAGGGGAAGTTGGTGGTTCTTGAAATCGTTGACTTGCTCGATTTCTTGACGTTGGTAAGTCCAAAACATCTGTAGCTGCTGCTGTTGTTGTTGAAGAAGATGGTGGTATGGTGTCTGCGGTGGATATCCGGCTGACTGACCCGCTGCTGCTGCCGCCGCGGCCGCCGCGGCCTCGGTCGGCGATTGGTGAGCGTTGTTATCCATGGCGGTTAGCGGAAAATGGAAGCTACTTTCTGTGTAGAGAAAAAAATGGTGTAATGGTGCTCTGTTCAAGCTTTGTACTAATTTATACAGTTAAGCCTGTTTTATTTCGAGATTATTCTTAATTTTTTCCTCTAAAATATTTTATAAAAATGGAGTTATATTATTTAATTCTAAAAAACTTTGATTTGTTTAATATCAAACTAAAATCCAACCATTACTTTAATATATTTTACTTTTAGTACTACCTACTTTCTTTAATCACATTTTATGTATGAGACTTTTTTGTTACTCTTCTAAAATATCTAATATGTTATATAATTAATTGTTTTCTTTACATAAGTGGAGCACTACATTTAAGTGCACCACTATGTATAAGTGCAATATG